>MKYO02027062.1:868236-893528 GCA_002013955.2 Citrus medica
TTTCAGTAAACGGTTCACCGTTAGTTTCCAGAATCATCATTTTAACAATACCTTGCAGAACATGCTTTCTGGAAATTATCGATTAGCCGTTTTAAATAAACGGTTAGCCGTTTGCTACAGTGAAAGTATTTTCCAAATTTATAGTTTGACCCCAAAACTTTATAAAACTATATTATGGCCCAAAACGTTATGAAACTTTGCACATAGGTCCAATTTTAGAATTTCTAAATAATGTTTTGTTAATCCCAAAACTTTCTGAAATTATGGTATAGCCCAAAATGCTATGACACTTTTTAAATAAGTCTTTCTCCAAAATTTCAAGCAATACTTGTTGATTTCAAAGTTTTCAAAAATCTTTCAAATAAATCATAACTTGAAAAACAACCAATTTCATAAAATCATTTTCCATTAAATATAAAACCTTTACAATGTAAAAGTAATGATTTATTTACAATATATAAAAAATAATTTGAGCTTAAAAGATTAATCATTCTTAATCTTGTTTGTTATCATCAAAATCAATATTATGGAAACATATATGTTAACACTGGACATACTCAAATCATGTCTAGGAAAAAGTCTATCAATAACTTCCTTAAGTGATTGAATAGTAGTACTAACAACTTGTTTAATGCTTATAAAACACTCAACCACTTGTCCACTAGTGTTTACATATCATAAGACAACAGTCATTTGCTCTTTTGTTGATATGTCACAAGATTCATCAACCAAAATAGAAAAAAATGCATCACCCATCTCTGTTATAATGACATTAGTGGTCTTTATTGGACAAGCACTAACAATGTCTTTTTGAGTATCAGGAGATGTCACTTTAAAAAATGATGGGGAATTTTTCAATGTAACAACTTTTATATCCTCATTATGATTAGCCAAAAATTTGAGAGGTTCTAGAAAGTTACCTCAGTTACTTGACTCTTCATATTCATCATGGCCGCGAAATACAAGTTCTTGTTGTAAAAGAGATCTGACACAATCAACTGATGCTTGTAAGCGAGCTCGATATTTACTAGTTTGATTAAAATGTATGGAATACATTGTTTGAATATGTTGCTCTTGCTTCATTAAATCTTGAGAAGAACGCCAAGTATAATTGTGGACACTATTAGAGCAACCAACATGAACTCTCAATCTTTCCAGTTTTTCCAATTTCTAAACCCATGTTTAGTAAAAGATTCACCAACTGCTTGTTCTCCAATTCTTGGCTTGAAAAGATAACAACAAAGACAAAATGCAGCATCCTTTGCAATGTTATACTCTAACCAATCTCCATATTTATCAAACCAAGCTGGATTAAATCTTTGAGACTATTTGCCAAAATGGTAAGAGGAAAATTGTGAGTTTTTAGTTGACAAGGGCCGTTTTGCAAATATTGTCTTCGAACTTGATCTTGGATATTGACATTGTAATAAGAAATTGGATGTTGTGATCCAGGATCCATAGGAAGATTCAATAAATTGACCTCCACATCATTTTCTCTCATAGTTACAACATCATCATTCTTTTGTTTTTTACCATGATCATCATTTTTCGCTGAACTACTCTTGTCTTTTTTTTTTTTGAAGCATCATCATTTTTTTCTAAAAGCGGTGGCTCCTTTCTTTTGTAAAACCTTTCCATACTTATTTCAAAATATAAATAAAGATTATGAGTATTTGTACTTTACTTAGGCTAGTAGTACTTTTTAGCATATTCTTGTATTATATAATTATATTAATGCTATAAATTAATTAACAAACAGTACACAACAATAAAGCTAAATAAGCAAATGCTTTATTGTAATTTTCATTTTCTTAATTTAATAATATATGTTCTTTTTCATGGAATTCACGCTCAATCACATTATTTTTTTCAAGTATTCCAACTGCCAAATGAGACACTAACTAAGGGACGAAAAATCAACAATAACATCAATTCAACAAATAGTAATATGTGATTTATAAACAATAAAATAAAAAGCAAATAAAGTTTTAACTTGTACCTTAGTTTTATTGAATGAAGAGATGAGGGGTTGTTTGAAATTTGGAGAAATGAATGAATACCACCTGTCCAGTGTCACTATTTTTTTGATTTTGGAGATGCCGAAACAAGAAGATGATTTAGGGATTTGCGATGGGTGCTAAACTAGTAGTGGAATTGAAGAAGGTAAGAGTAATAAAACATTATTAATGAGTTTGTGGGATGTTTAAAAATTTGATTAATATTAATATTTATGAGCTTGATTTTAGTTTGCAAATCCCATCTCTTTTGATTTGTTTTAAAAATTTGGAGTGTGAGAATTTTAATGTAATTATGTATTAGGAGCTTGAATATACATTATTGGGGGTTTAAGAAAACTTTATTGGGAATTTTAGGCTAATCAAATTAACTATTAAAAGAATTTTTCTTTTTTTTCAGTGGGGACTCCCCAAGGTAAAGCTGCACCTACCCATGATGAGCTTTAAATAAAATGCAATAATTATATTTTCATCACATAAATTACTTTAAATAAGTAGATTATATACAAGATTAAATGCAATTATATGCCTAATTAAAGAAAAAATTATTTTGAGTAAATTAATAATCCCCAACAATTCACTAAGTATGGCTTCCCAATTTAAAAGGAACAACTCTAAGCACTACAAATTTTTAGTAAAAATAATAAAATAATATATAGGAAAAAGAATAACAATACCTCCTTACTCCTTAGTTTAAGGAAATGGCAAGAGAGATCTCTTTATTTTAATAAATGGTCATACAAATCCATTTTCAAGATTCACATGCTCCTTTATTTACATAAACTTTTTTTCTTGTTAAAAGATAATCGCAAAATTATATAAATTCTTAAGATTTATTCATATAGTTTGTATTTATTAAATCACAGAAGTATGATGATTTGTTCCCTAATATTTAGTTGCACATGCTATTCATGGATCATGATAGATTAGTGCATGGATAAATATAGATCATCTAAAGTGATTTGGCAGTTTTTTGGTTAATTTTGTTAAACTAGTGGTCAAAAAGTGTGGAATATGACAACTATTCAAAATTATTAAAAAAAGAAAGAAAGAAAGAATTTTCAACCAATTTCATAGACTTCTCAATCACATTGGGTCTCAAATTCGAGCAAAGCTAGCGGTGATAATATCCTATATGAATTTGTCAAGTTCGGATTGACAAAAATTGACCGAATTAATAACACTTTCGTTGACAAAGGATAGAATTTACAAAAAAGAATGTTTAATTTTTCTCAAATGCTAACTCCACACACTGTGGTTGCCTTGGTTGAGAAAATATTATCATTATTGTGTGAATGAGATATTGAGAATTTTTTTTTCAATAACTCTAAACAAGTAATGATATTTGTTTTGGAATGTTAAAAAGTCAACTAAGATTAAAGAATGCTTTGATGTGTGATGGGTATTTACTTTTATATTCCAAGTCGTGCTCATATTATTATATTAATTGTTAAAAAAAAGATTAAAATAAGTTGAGCAAGAAATAGAAAAAGCCCATGAGAGTATAAAATACATCAAAGGGTCAAAAATGTGAAAAAAAAATTCTTCGAGTGTGTTAAGTATCTCTAGATGACAAGAAAAGATTAAGACAAAATGTTCATATAAGATGGAATTCAACTTTTCATATGCTTGATAGTGTTATGTATAACAAAAATACTCGCTGTCATTGACAATTGAGTGATTCTAATTACAAGAGCTGTCTTCTGAAGAAGACTAGAGGAAAATAGAAAAAACTGGCAAAATCATGTCTATGTTTTATGAGATCATATGCATTTTTCCCGGTCAAAATTGTTGGTTTGAAAAATATTTTTCAATGGAAATATTTGGATCACAATTTTCATACAAGATAAAAAATTACCATAATCTAGAAATTGTACCTTTTGTTTTTCGCTGAAGTAATCTAGGCTCTCAGATCACGATCTATCACCATCAATCTTGTTAGATCACGATCCGTCACCAATAGTCTTCTAGGTTATGACTCAAGTTTGATCTGCAGTTGACGTGTGGGCACCTTTATCACTACTAAAAACAACTAGTAAGAGAAATTTTTTCTCTCAAAATTAGAGAGAAAAATCTTTTTTTCTCTAATTTGTATATTGTGGCTACTGTATCCTTTTACAGAAAACAAGCCCTTTATATATATATATATATTCTATTAAATCAAATTTGATTTAAATAAAAAATAAAATCAAAAGTGGCGTTACTTGTTCTTGTTATAGGGGCCAACCTTATAAAATAACACAAGACTCCTTACACACAAACATTTTAAATAGAGCCTCCCGCTAAATAATATATTTAGGCTTTTAACCCAAATAGCTAGTTATCTTGCTTATTAATCCAATAGTGATGCAATCAATTAAATGAGCTAACTCGGAGATCATATGAGTACATACAATAGTGGATACAATAATTAAGCTTGTAATTAACTAGCTCAATTATTTAATTTCAAATCTACTCCACTAAAATATTGAAATTAACCTCCATAATTGTATGCTATCTAGAATAGTATTCTCGAATAATAATTCGACCCATGCCACATTAATTTCCTTACTAAACAATCCTTTGTACTACATCGCTAATTAAATTGATATCTTAACTGTCCAATCAATTTAATTACATCTTGTTCCTTAACATTTACTGGTTTTTTCTAATGATCATTTTTAACATACTAATTATGTTGACACACTCTAGCCAGAGAATTCTATGATCAAGTACTGAAAACTCATCAAGAGATGTGTTGTATAAATTTTATATTGTTAATCTATAATCTCACTGCTCATAATTACTTCTACTAAGATACCGGGTAATCTTGACTATAAATGTATATCCCGCCCATTGGTAACTCAAACGAAATGACAATAAAAAACATGAAGGTATAATTAACTCAATATTCAGATTATAATAAAATCAATGCCTATGAGATTTAATAAGTCTGACAGTCATTTTAAGGTTAATTAAATCTTATATGTGATCTAGTTTAATGTAGTCAAACTACATCAGTAAATTCATTCATGATTAAGACAAATCATTCAATAAATTTACTATGGTCTAAACATAGATAGAGTGTCCAACTCTATTTATTAACTGCGAACTTAATTTTTTTAATCATAAGATAACTTGTATTTATGTATTTTCTGAATCCATATGATGATCACAAAAATACATATAATACGATTAAATGAACTTTATTCAAAATATTTATGTAATTAAGATTTTTGAAAAATATATCAAATATTTTATTAATCAGAAAATAAATAAATCAATATATTTTAAAGAGCACATAATCCCAACAAAAATACCCCAGTTCAAGTTTGTATTTTCCGAATGTGTTTGTATCTAATGTTGTTTTGGATCAATTATTGCATAGTGAGGATGTATATATGAAAATTATAGCATAGAAAATGATCGAAAAGTTTGATAAGTATTGGTTTGATTTTTATACCATTTTGGCAATTGTGGTCATCTTGCATCCTCGATACAAGATGGCATTCATTAAGTTTGCCTACGACAACGCTTATGATCCAAATTCAAAGCAGTTAGAACATGTTCATGATAAGTTGTTTTCAGATTTTAGTGAGTAAAATTTATCACTTTATCTTTCTCCACCACATCCACACTCACTCAAATGAGTGATATTGGTCCAAGTGTGGGACATAATGACAATAGTCAGAATAGACTTAACCAATGGACCATGGAACTATTCAAGGTACATTTAAAATTTTCTTTTTTGTTCATTGTAACAATTATTATTGCCTTATTTGTACTTGTTTTGGATTTTGACAATTCTTATTTCCTAATTATTTAGTAGGAGTTTGATGATCTTAATAGAATGGATTGTTATGTCTATGTTAGAAAATCTAAATTAGAGCTTTATTTGGATGAACCAAAAATAGATAGAAAGATTGATTTAAACATTCTAAGTTTTTGGAAAGGAAGTTGATTTTGTTATCCTAACCTTTCTTCGATGGCTCGTGATATCTTAAGTATTCCTATATCCCTGTTGCACCTGAATCGGTTTTTAGTGTTGGCAATCAAGTTCTTGACCAATTTTAAAGTTTATTGAAATCAAAGATTTTCCAAGCAATTATTACTATAAGAGATTGGGATGTTAGGAGAGATTGGTAAGATTTGCTAATGAAATTAATTTATTTTTCTTTTATAATATTATATTCAATTGTTTCTAATTAAGATTTATTTTTATACAATTAGGGCATGTTGGTACTCCTAATTATATGGTATTAAAACCCCTTAAAGTATTAAAGGATTACAATTCCATGTTTTATAATTTTAGGGTGTGTTTGACATATTGTATTATTTATGCTATATTTTAATGTTGGCGTATTGTATTATGTTGCATTGCATTAGCACTGTATGATCATAATGTTGTACAATGTTTGGTGCTACAATGTACTATATTAATTTTCAATTAGACTATATTTTGTGTTATATTGTATTGTAATATTTTTTTGTGAGTAATTTAAATTATATATTTAGAAAAAAATATTTATTAGTATTTAGAAAAATACTAAATATAGAAGTATTAAATTTTATAAATTTAACAATTTGTTTTAGTGTAAATGTTAAAAAATATCATAATTCTTCATAAATATCGAAGCTTATATCCTTAAATTATCGGAAGCATTACATTTATTTTTCAGTATTTTCTAAATATATGACTTGTGAGATAAAGATCGAAGCAAATAATTTAATCAAATAATCTCTAATAATATAACAACATAAATAAAAAATTAAAACCTAGAAGATTAGTTCAAAAGTCATTTTAGGATAATGAAATAAAAATTTATACACACCACAAGATAATAAAAAAATAATAAAGTGATATAATTGCTATAACATATTGACTAACAAAATGAATTGTGCTAAATAATCCAAGTAAAAGTTCTATAGTATATGCAATAATATTTTATATTATTATTTAAAATTAATATTATTATTAATTATATTAAATTATAAATTTAATAATAAATTATAATGTAAAAATAAAATATAATAAAATATTATTGACTAATAAATTATAAATTTATTAATTTATATAAATAATTATAATGTAAAAATAAAAAATAATATTATATAATATGATATTCAAATTCAAAAGTTTTATTTATTTATTTTTATTTTTATTATTAAGAAAATTGAAAAAAATAATAAGAGGCAAGCTAATGTTGCAACTGCCGCATTAGTACAGCCCATTAATGCGGTGTAGCTGTAGCTGCTTTTAGCGCCAAACGTGAGCTTGTATAAATTAAATACGAAATAGTATTTTTATCCCATATAATACAGGCTACTAAACACGCCCTTAATGCATAGTATTGTAATGTTTCGGGTTTATGCGGATTTGTAAATTGTAATTATTTTGAGATAAAGTTCTCCCTATCATTTCTGTCTCAGATGAAACAATCGCTATTGCAGCATGGCAGGGAAAGAGGAAGAAGCTAAGACAGAGGCACTCCATGAACTTGCTGAGCCACTCATTTACCAAACCAACTCTTTCAAATTCCTCAAATCCTCCGCAGACGAAGCCTCCAAGAAACTCAAGACCGTAAAAATAAAAAATCCAGCTAAAATCTCCACCAAAACAATAGACCGCGTCAAGACCAGCCTCAAAGAATCTAGCCACGATTTGTCCTTTCAAATTCGATGACATTGTCGCCCTCGTTCTGTTCAAAGGGAAAGTTATAGCAAAATTACTGTTCAAGCCCTTTGGGATTGTCATGAAGATGTGCCATCATAGGCTGCAAGGTGGCATGTTAAAGTGAGAGTACAACAGAAACTTACACTTGTGCCGCATCATTTTGATCTGGGATGGATTGGTTGATGAAATTGCTTGGTTGATGAATAACCTCAGGTATCATCAAATTTACACATGTAAAAAAATAGATGCAGAGAAGCTTCAATCGCCACTTAGTGACTCAAGTAAATTGGAATACGTAAACATAATGGAACTTGTGATCGATAATCAATCAATATTTTAGTGAAAAAAAATTGAAGCAGTGATTTCAATGCTTGATAAATACGTTGCCATTTCAGACTCTAAAGTGCAGTCTTTGTACCATCATCATCCACGTTCTTGAATAAATAAAGCTTTTCTATTTATAACTTAAAAAATAATCTCCATGTCGTTATTAGAATGAATTAGTGGCTTTCATCTTTATTTCACAAGTTATATATTTAGGTNTTGTTATAGGGGCCAACCTTATAAAATAACACAAGACTCCTTACACACAAACATTTTAAATAGAGCCTCCCGCTAAATAATATATTTAGGCTTTTAACCCAAATAGCTAGTTATCTTGCTTATTAATCCAATAGTGATGCAATCAATTAAATGAGCTAACTCGGAGATCATATGAGTACATACAATAGTGGATACAATAATTAAGCTTGTAATTAACTAGCTCAATTATTTAATTTCAAATCTACTCCACTAAAATATTGAAATTAACCTCCATAATTGTATGCTATCTAGAATAGTATTCTCGAATAATAATTCGACCCATGCCACATTAATTTCCTTACTAAACAATCCTTTGTACTACATCGCTAATTAAATTGATATCTTAACTGTCCAATCAATTTAATTACATCTTGTTCCTTAACATTTACTGGTTTTTTCTAATGATCATTTTTAACATACTAATTATGTTGACACACTCTGGCCAGAGAATTCTATGATCAAGTACTGAAAACTCATCAAGAGATGTGTTGTATAAATTTTATATTGTTAATCTATAATCTCACTGCTCATAATTACTTCTACTAAGATACCGGGTAATCTTGACTATAAATGTATATCCCGCCCATTGGTAACTCAAACGAAATGACAATAAAAAACATGAAGGTATAATTAACTCAATATTCAGATTATAATAAAATCAATGCCTATGAGATTTAATAAGTCTGACAGTCATTTTAAGGTTAATTAAATCTTATATGTGATCTAGTTTAATGTAGTCAAACTACATCAGTAAATTCATTCATGATTAAGACAAATCATTCAATAAATTTACTATGGTCTAAACATAGATAGAGTGTCCAACTCTATTTATTAACTGCGAACTTAATTTTTTTAATCATAAGATAACTTGTATTTATGTATTTTCTGAATCCATATGATGATCACAAAAATACATATAATACGATTAAATGAACTTTATTCAAAATATTTATGTAATTAAGATTTTTGAAAAATATATCAAATATTTTATTAATCAGAAAATAAATAAATCAATATATTTTAAAGAGCACATAATCCCAACAAAAATACCCCAGTTCAAGTTTGTATTTTCCGAATGTGTTTGTATCTAATGTTGTTTTGGATCAATTATTGCATAGTGAGGATGTATATATGAAAATTATAGCATAGAAAATGATCGAAAAGTTTGATAAGTATTGGTTTGATTTTTATACCATTTTGGCAATTGTGGTCATCTTGCATCCTCGATACAAGATGGCATTCATTAAGTTTGCCTACGACAACGCTTATGATCCAAATTCAAAGCAGTTAGAACATGTTCATGATAAGTTGTTTTCAGATTTTAGTGAGTAAAATTTATCACTTTATCTTTCTCCACCACATCCACACTCACTCAAATGAGTGATATTGGTCCAAGTGTGGGACATAATGACAATAGTCAGAATAGACTTAACCAATGGACCATGGAACTATTCAAGGTACATTTAAAATTTTCTTTTTTGTTCATTGTAACAATTATTATTGCCTTATTTGTACTTGTTTTGGATTTTGACAATTCTTATTTCCTAATTATTTAGTAGGAGTTTGATGATCTTAATAGAATGGATTGTTATGTCTATGTTAGAAAATCTAAATTAGAGCTTTATTTGGATGAACCAAAAATAGATAGAAAGATTGATTTAAACATTCTAAGTTTTTGGAAAGGAAGTTGATTTTGTTATCCTAACCTTTCTTCGATGGCTCGTGATATCTTAAGTATTCCTATATCCCTGTTGCACCTGAATCGGTTTTTAGTGTTGGCAATCAAGTTCTTGACCAATTTTAAAGTTTATTGAAATCAAAGATTTTCCAAGCAATTATTACTATAAGAGATTGGGATGTTAGGAGAGATTGGTAAGATTTGCTAATGAAATTAATTTATTTTTCTTTTATAATATTATATTCAATTGTTTCTAATTAAGATTTATTTTTATACAATTAGGGCATGTTGGTACTCCTAATTATATGGTATTAAAACCCCTTAAAGTATTAAAGGATTACAATTCCATGTTTTATAATTTTAGGGTGTGTTTGACATATTGTATTATTTATGCTATATTTTAATGTTGGCGTATTGTATTATGTTGCATTGCATTAGCACTGTATGATCATAATGTTGTACAATGTTTGGTGCTACAATGTACTATATTAATTTTCAATTAGACTATATTTTGTGTTATATTGTATTGTAATATTTTTTTGTGAGTAATTTAAATTATATATTTAGAAAAAAATATTTATTAGTATTTAGAAAAATACTAAATATAGAAGTATTAAATTTTATAAATTTAACAATTTGTTTTAGTGTAAATGTTAAAAAATATCATAATTCTTCATAAATATCGAAGCTTATATCCTTAAATTATCGGAAGCATTACATTTATTTTTCAGTATTTTCTAAATATATGACTTGTGAGATAAAGATCGAAGCAAATAATTTAATCAAATAATCTCTAATAATATAACAACATAAATAAAAAATTAAAACCTAGAAGATTAGTTCAAAAGTCATTTTAGGATAATGAAATAAAAATTTATACACACCACAAGATAATAAAAAAATAATAAAGTGATATAATTGCTATAACATATTGACTAACAAAATGAATTGTGCTAAATAATCCAAGTAAAAGTTCTATAGTATATGCAATAATATTTTATATTATTATTTAAAATTAATATTATTATTAATTATATTAAATTATAAATTTAATAATAAATTATAATGTAAAAATAAAATATAATAAAATATTATTGACTAATAAATTATAAATTTATTAATTTATATAAATAATTATAATGTAAAAATAAAAAATAATATTATATAATATGATATTCAAATTCAAAAGTTTTATTTATTTATTTTTATTTTTATTATTAAGAAAATTGAAAAAAATAATAAGAGGCAAGCTAATGTTGCAACTGCCGCATTAGTACAGCCCATTAATGCGGTGTAGCTGTAGCTGCTTTTAGCGCCAAACGTGAGCTTGTATAAATTAAATACGAAATAGTATTTTTATCCCATATAATACAGGCTACTAAACACGCCCTTAATGCATAGTATTGTAATGTTTCGGGTTTATGCGGATTTGTAAATTGTAATTATTTTGAGATAAAGTTCTCCCTATCATTTCTGTCTCAGATGAAACAATCGCTATTGCAGCATGGCAGGGAAAGAGGAAGAAGCTAAGACAGAGGCACTCCATGAACTTGCTGAGCCACTCATTTACCAAACCAACTCTTTCAAATTCCTCAAATCCTCCGCAGACGAAGCCTCCAAGAAACTCAAGACCGTAAAAATAAAAAATCCAGCTAAAATCTCCACCAAAACAATAGACCGCGTCAAGACCAGCCTCAAAGAATCTAGCCACGATTTGTCCTTTCAAATTCGATGACATTGTCGCCCTCGTTCTGTTCAAAGGGAAAGTTATAGCAAAATTACTGTTCAAGCCCTTTGGGATTGTCATGAAGATGTGCCATCATAGGCTGCAAGGTGGCATGTTAAAGTGAGAGTACAACAGAAACTTACACTTGTGCCGCATCATTTTGATCTGGGATGGATTGGTTGATGAAATTGCTTGGTTGATGAATAACCTCAGGTATCATCAAATTTACACATGTAAAAAAATAGATGCAGAGAAGCTTCAATCGCCACTTAGTGACTCAAGTAAATTGGAATACGTAAACATAATGGAACTTGTGATCGATAATCAATCAATATTTTAGTGAAAAAAAATTGAAGCAGTGATTTCAATGCTTGATAAATACGTTGCCATTTCAGACTCTAAAGTGCAGTCTTTGTACCATCATCATCCACGTTCTTGAATAAATAAAGCTTTTCTATTTATAACTTAAAAAATAATCTCCATGTCGTTATTAGAATGAATTAGTGGCTTTCATCTTTATTTCACAAGTTATATATTTAGGTAAAATAAAACCAATAAATGTTGTGCAGCGAAAATTTTAAAATTTGTTAGTTTTACATATGTTTTATAGAGAATTATAATTTTTTTTACATCTATGATAAGAAATAATATAAAAGTTCTAAAATCTAAATTTTGTATATTTAGTATTTCCTAAGTATTGTACTAATAAATATTATTTTCTTAATATATAATTTAGAATAATCACAAAAAAAAATTAATACAATACAGTGCAACACCAAATATAATATAATTAAAAATTAATATAGTACAATGTAGTATCAAACGTTGTACGATATTATTATAATATAGTTATAATGTAATAAGTATAATAAATAAATTTGTATTAAAATAATGTAATATAATGTAATACAATACAGTGCGCCAAAGACATCTTTATTATAAAAAATTTTGATGTCATTGTGGCCCAACTTATTGAAAACATTATGAACATGAGCACTAATAGTGCTCGATCTCAAGAAAGTGTCAATGATGCTAGTGACAACGTGGGAGTGTGATAGACAAAGTTTTATCTTGCTGATTTTTCTTGTCTTTGTAGATTTAATTATTATTGCCTTATCAATACTACAAAATTTTGTATATAATTGATATTTTGAAATATTACAATGACTCTTATCAGTGTTGCAACGTGTAGAATTTTTATAATATTTTGAAATATTTTGTGATATTTTGAAATATTACAATACTATTCTATTTACTTTTTTCTTATAGGACTCTTGTTTTCAATGTGACGAAGACAGAATGAAGAGAATTAAAGAAATCACCTTAGTTTATAATTTGAATTTTAATTGATATTATTTGAATTATTAAGAATTTGTAATTTGGTGTTTGGATGATTGAATATTTAATTTTAGAATATAATTTGGATTTTTTATATTTTGTAGAATGTTAAATTTGTGGTCTTTTTATTTTATTTTGCCTAATTTTTGTTTATTAATTTTATTTTTATAAACAATAGTAAATGGATTCATATTTGATTCGATTAATTTATTAATTTTACTAAATAAGTTAAATGAATCAAACCAAATATTTGTTTAATAAACAAATCGAATCTGAATCATGTAATTTCAATTTGTTTAATAAACAAATCAAATTTAAATCAATAGAATGTTGCGCAATTCATTTACGAATCTATTTGAATTTGATTTGTTTATTCATTTTGTCACCCCTACACACCTAACCAAATTAGCATCTTCACATAACTTTATATAGCCTCTAATAACCTCATGAATTGTTGAACTTCTAACTACAATATCACGTAAAGCTTTTTAACTCTTTAGAATGGGTAGTGACTTCTTAGAGTCTAGGGTAGTGACTTCAAGTGCATATTTTCTTGTAGAGTGTCTATTTTATAGGTTTAACGATAGTTTAGTTTCTTCCTCACTCAATAGAGTTTGAACTTTAGGCTTTTTATGTTATCCCAAAAGATTATACCAGTTAAGCTTATTACTAAATCGGATCCAAGTTTATACCATTATGCATGCGTTTAGTGAAAGATCAAGGATGTTTGGAAGCTAAGAAAATTTTTGAGAAAATGAAAAGATTATGGAAAATTTTTTTTCACTGCATTAATCAAATCACTTAATGAATCTGTACAAAGTTCTTCTTTATATACAAACGTAGCTACATAACTAATTTGCTTAACTAACTAAACATACTTATTAGCTACTATAACAAACTAAAACTAATATTCACGTGTACAAGGAATTATATAACCACCAGGTGCCAGCTGGCAAGCCAAGTCATCAACCTGTAACTGTGATCTGTAGTTGTTATAATCCTCTACTTTGCTGACCACTCTACACACATGAGCTTCCTTAACATCCCCCCTCAAGCTCAAGGGTCTGTTGACTACATTGAGCTTGAAATGAAAATAACTAAATTTTTGAAATGACAAGGGCTTAGTGAGAACATCTGCTACTTGCTCTTTAGTGGGAATATATCTCTCTTCTAACTCGTTATTAAGAACCTTATCTCTAATATAATGAACATCCAACCCTATGTTTGGATTTGGAATGAAAAATTGGATTTTTAGCTAGATCACCTGCACTCTGATTGTCACACCAGAGAACAGGAGTTGGCAATTTGATGATGTTTAGTTTAGAGAACAAAGACTGCAACCAAGTGAGTTCTAAATTGGCTGCTGACAGAGCTTTGTATTCACTCTCAGTACTAGACTTTGATACAATAACTTGCTTCTTCGAAGACTAGGAAACTAGATTATTACCAAGAAAAATGTAATAAGCTCTAATGGATTTTCTATCATCAATATCACATGCTCAATCAGCATCTGAGTATCCTATCAACCCTATAGTTTCCAAGGTTCTCTCCTACTGAATATAGAGACCATAGGTAACAGTTACTTGAAGATATCTAAGCACCTTTTTGCAAGCTAACTAATGTTGGAGAGTTGGAGCACTAAGAGGTACTGGCTAAGTTTATACACTGAATAGGCAATATCTGGTCTAGTCAGAACCAATATTGCAGCCCTCCAACTATACTTCTATAAAGAGTTGGATTTTCAAACTCTACACCCAATAAGCCTTTTGCTGTTCTTTCTAATTTATAACATGTGCTGAAAGGAGTTTCAGTTCCTTTGCAGTTCTGAATAGAGGCTTTAGTTAACAAATCTTTGATATATTTAGTATGGGAGAGATGCATTCCATGATTTGTATAACAAACTTCTATACCAAGAAAATATGATACCAAGCCTAAGTCTTTTAAGGCAAATACTTTGCTGAGCTTTGTGATGAATGATTCCAACAATGCTGAATTTGGACCAGTGACTAAAATATCATCAACATAGATCAAAACAAGGATTATACCTTTGGTGTCATGCCTGATAAATAATGAAGTATCAGCTTTAGAATTAGTAAAATTCCAATCTGTAAGAGATCCCTTGAGTTTATCATACCAAGCTCTTGGAGGCTGAGATTGTTAGCCTACATGGCCATAAAATGTTGATTTGATGATAACAAACCACATGTTTTGGATAAACAAAGAATTACAATTTATGCTTTTAAAATAAGAAAATGATTTTATGAAATTAGTTATTTTTTCAAGACGTGGAGTAAACTGAAAAAGACTGATTTTATTAAGTATTGTTTTGAATTATAGATTTGGGCTTATTTGTAAATATTTATAACGTTTTGAGTCATACTATAATTTTCATATATTTGGGTCATATAATAATTTTAGAAAGTTTTGGAATAATAATTATTATTTAGAAATTCTGAAATTGGACATATTTGTAACTATTCATAACATTTTGGGCCATAATACAATTATAGAAAGTTTTAGGGTAAAACTATAATTTTAAAAAATAATTCACTGTAGCCGGCACTGTAGCAAAGCACTAACCGGATTCACAAAAGCGGCAAGTCGGTTATCGCCAGAAAGTTAATAACGGTTAGTTTTCTTCCTCAACTATAAATTGGCTCAAATCAAACTCATTTAATATGATGCAACCATTGATATTTTGAGCAATTCTCTGCAAATCTAAAAGCATAAACTTTGTATTCATTTCATTTTATTCACACATATTGAGCTTTCATTTGTATTCAAACACATTGTGTGAGAAAGTTTTGTAATCCTTTTTGTAAAATCAAATTGAGAGATTGTAAATGTTGGGATACACTTGGGTTAAGAGATTGAGAATAATCTCTTGTTGTAAAGGTTCATTGACACCTTGGAAGTCAATTGTAAGTGTTTGAAGCCTTGGGAGGCTTGGTTAGTGAAATATTCACGCCCAGTGTGCTTGAGGGTGTGGATGTAGGCGGGGATTGTTGAACCACGTAAAAATTCTTGTGTTTGTTTTCTCTTCCCTAACTCTTTTATTTTTGTGATTTATTGAATTTATTGCTTTTAATTTCATTAAGGCATTAGATTGAATTATTTTGTGATTTTCTTAGCTTAATTTAAAAAAAAAAACTCAATTCATCCCCCTCTTGGGTTGCATAACTTTTATTTCAGTTTTAAACTATAAAGAGCTTTATTCAATTTACAGATGTAGCCTCCCTCTGAAACAAAACCCTATGGCTGTTGCATATACACATCCTCAGTGAGATCCCTATTAAGAAATGCATTATTGACATCAATTTGTCTAACATTCCAACCTTGCATAACTACCAGACTGAATATAATTCTGACAGTAGAAGACTTCACTACAGGACTCAATTCACCCCCTCTTGGGTTGCATAACTTTTATTTCAGTTTTAAACTATAAAGAGCTTTATTCAATTTACAGATGTAGCCTCCCTCTGAAACAAAATCCTATGGCTGTTGCATATACACATCCTCAGTGAGATCCCTATTAAAAAATGCATTATTGACATCAATTTGTCTAACATTCCAACCTTGCATAACTACCAGACTGAATATAATTCTGACAGTAGAAGACTTCACTACAGGACGGTAAGTTTCTGAATAATCAACCCCGGTTGTCTGATGGAACCCTTTAGCAACTAAACGAGCTTTATATTTAGAAATTAGGCCATATGTATTATACTTTATTCTGAACACCCATTTACAACCCACTAGTTTATAATTTGGATCCATTGGAACTAGACTCCGAGTTTTGTTTCTAATAAGTGCATCATATTCTAGTTGCATTGCAGCTTTCCACTTAAGATCAGACAGACCTTCATCAACATTTGAAGGTTCTAAGATGTTATGTGCTGTCATGAATGCCTTGGGTTTGAATATACCAGCTTTAGCTCTGGTAATCATAGGATGGGTGGAAATAATAGGTTTTGAAGGTGAGAGATGTGATATGGAAAGTGGTGTATCTGGAGGTGTTTGTGTGTTATAAGTGTATCTGGAGGATTTAGATGTGTTACAGGTGAAGGTATAGTGTTTAAAGATGTTTCTAGAGATGTTGTGTGGATGATGGGTGAAGATATAGTATTAACATGTGAGATAAGAGGAGTAGAATGTACAGGTGATATCATAGAAGGAATAGATGTATTATTGTGATTAGAACTGAAAGTGTAAGAATCAGTATTTACTGCAACAACTTTAAAAGGTTTTAGATTGCTATTTAGAACTAAAATATTATAAAATTGTAAAGAATTATATTGAAAATCAGAGAACTTAGATGGCATGGACTTTAAGAAATTAGAATCAGTGGAATATGGAAATGAAGTTTCATCAAAGAGAACATGGCTTGCTATATAAATTTTTCCAGATGGATGAAGATATTTGTAACTTTAGTGTAATGGACTGTATCCTAAGAATACACATTTGGAAGTATGAAAGTGAAACTTGTGATGATTGTAATCTCTTAAGAACGGGAAACAAGCACAACCAAATGTTTTGAGATAAGGATAATCTAGTTTCAAATGAAAGAGACATTCATAAGGAATTTTCATGGAAAAAACAGAAGTTGGTAATCTATTTATGATGTGAGTAGCTATATAAAATGAATCCCACCAGAATTTGACAGGTAATTTATCTTGTGCAAGCAAAGTCTGACCCAACTCAGTAATGTGCCTATGCTTTCTTTCTACAAGAACATTTTGATTATGTGTATAGGGACGGGAATATCTAAACTGAATCCCTTCTTCATGAAGAAAATGAACAAATGATCAGTACTCACCACCCCAATCTGACTAAAGACATTTTATAAACTTGTCTAATTGTTTCTCTACTTGAGCTTTAAAAACCTTGAATACTTGAAAGGTCTCAGCTTTAGTTTTTAAAGGAAAGATCCAGGTAAACCTTATAAAATCATCAACAAAACTAACATAGTATATATATCCTTATATAGAAAGTGTAGGAGCAGGTCCCATAAATCAGTATGTAGGAGTTATAATGCATTTTTGGTTTTGGTCTCATCAGTTACTGGAAAATGAAGTTTATGCATTTTTCCCATCTTACAAGCATCACAAGAATCAATTATTTTGTTGCCATTGACATTTTTAAAAGATAAACAAGAGTTGATTACATGACTCAGCACCTTAGCATTAGGATGACCTAATCTATGTAAGACCATAGTATTCAACATACAATTTAGATTTTGACAACATTGTGCTTCTATCTGCAAACAAGAAGTTATTTTATTATGAAATTTTGAAACAACAGTAGAAAATATTGAAATAGGTTGAGTTGAAACAACTAACTGAACGTGAGTAAAGAGACTTTGGTTTGGTTGAGAAGTAGATGACTTAGTTGATGAAACTAATAGCAATCTATATAAACCCTTTCAGCTTTGCCCTGTAGGATGATTAAATTCTTCACCTTATCCTTCACAAAACAGAAGTGAACAGTAAACTCCACCACAACATCATTATCTCTGGTTAATTTATATATGTTTATCAGGTTTTTAGTTATTTTAGGTACAAGTAGAATATTGTTTAGCTTTAGTTCAAAATGATTAAAAGCATTTTGCATTCTTAGAACAGGAGAACATATATGTGTTCTGCACAAACTAACACCATTTCCAACAAGAAGTTTAGAATTGCCTACAAAAGGTTCAACACCATGCATATTATTCATATCATTATGAGGTGATGTGTGGCACCACTGTCAAGGTACCAGTTAGTATTAATTGGAGCATCCATATTAGCCAGATAAGCAGCCTTTGGTCCTCTATTTGGAGGTGATCCATAAGCACCTGAACCAATAAATTATTCAAGTTTCCAGCAGATGGTTGCAGTATGCCCAGGCCTAAGACAAATTTGACAGGTAGGTTTTGATGCATTCCAATGTGGCTTAGGATTCATAGGTGATTTGTCATTATTAAAATTATTGATTCCAGTTGCCTCCTCATCCTCCTCTTTGATTACCTGATTGATAACCTTTGAATTGAGTATTAAAACCAGCACCGGCAGAATCAGTACTAACATTTCCTTTGTAATAACCATTGTTTCCAAAGCCTAAATTATAGCCATTTCCATAACTAGTATTGTAGCCATAACCACTAGAACCTTTTCCATTAAACATATTTCCTTTCTTAGGTCCTCTGTTTTGAGCAAAGTTAGCCTAAAAATTGTTTTTCACATCCATACCAGCAAGCATATGAGACTGTTGTTCAATCCTAGCTTCTTGAGCCAAAACCATAGCATAAGCTTCATTCACATCCATTTTTCCAACTCCTACTTGACCAGTAATATAAGTAGCCACTGAATTATAATTTGGTCCTAGGCCAGACAATAAATGCAGAATTAAATCATCACTACTCAAGGCACTCCCTGCTGCATCCATATTATCAGCTATATTTTTCATCTTAATGAAGTAATCTGTGATTTTCATATCATCTTTTCTAGTTGAATTCATCATGTACCTCAGATGTAAAAGTCTTGATTTGGATTGACAACCAAACTGTACCTCAACAGTTTTCCATACTTCATGTGATGTCTCCAGATTGAACACTAGACTGATAATACCTTCATTCATTGAAGAGAGCAACCATCCAAGCAGCACTTGATCTTGAGATCTCCATGTTGTGAAGTCTGGATTCTCTACATATCTAAGGTCATCTCCAACTCTTTGAGCAATGTGAGATGGAGGTCGATTGATTGAATCATCAATAAACTTTTCAAGTCTATAACCACGGATTGAAGCTAGCACTTGAGATCTCTATATGAGATAGTTAGATTGATCAAGTTTCACTGGTATATTGAAGGTAAATGAAACAATAGTTAAATTTGCAGTAGGATTTTGGATTTGATTTGACGAGGAAGCTAGATTAACAGATGCCATTATCTCTAGCTCTTATACGAAGTGAAAGATCAAGGATGTTTGAAAGCTAAGAAAATTTTTGAGAGAAAATAATAAGATTATAGAATTTTTTTTTTCATTGCATTAATCAAATCACTTAATGAATCTATACAAAGTTCTTCTTTATATACACACGTAACTACATAACTAATTTGCTTAATTATAACAAACTAAAACTAATATTCATGTGTACAAGAAACTATATAACCACCAGGGGCCAGCTGGCAAGCCAAATCACCAACCTGTAACTGTGATCTGTAGCTATTATAATCCTCTGCTTTACTGACCAACAAAGAATTTTCTCTCTCTACAAACAAAGAATTTTTTGAAATTAAAAGGTGAAAAGCAAAACACATTACTCTATTTTTTAGTCTCTCTCTCTCTTTTCATCATTTTTTTTCTGTGATTTTGTTTTAACATGATTTGTTTAATTACTTGGTTTTTAAGAGTTTGAAGGAAGCAAGTGATTTTATTGAGAAGAAATGGATAGCATGCATGAAGCTGTGGATTTGGTATTGAAACAGAGATTGTCCTCTCTATTCTTGATTGTTTTTGTTACTATTTTTTGCGTTTTCACGTTGAGTTTACAATTAAGAAAAAAAAAAGACACCAACACCCCTATGGCTTGACAAGATACAATCACAATGATTTTTTTATTTGAAAAAATCATCACATAGACTCATAGATCTCTTTTACGACAATTATCACTAGACTAAATTTCATCCGAAAAAAAAATTATCTAAAAAATTATCTATGTGATAGTTTCTAAAAATAAGGGTATGTCTGTGACTATTTCGTTAAATCATGAGAGTGTTGTCATTTTCTTCAGTGTTGTTAAGTGTTTTTGCTTTTTAGGTATTTTGTTTTATAAGGAAGTTCAAGTTTTGGTCTGCAGGAAAACGCAGCAATGCAAGAGGTTTTTGAGACTTTGAAGTGCAATCGAGAGGAAGCTTAAGGAGAAAAGGGCATTTTTACTTTTGTCATTTTTTGGGGAAATTTATAGCCGTCCACCTATTTGTTTAGCCTTTTGCAAAAATACACAAACACTTTTTTTTTTCAACGCACCACCTAAAGTTACCTTTTTATTTCACTTTTCCACTTCCATCTAGTCTCCGTTGGAACATTGCTAATGTTAAAGGGGCAAAATCGATATTTCATTTGGAAACTTAAAACTACATTGTATCGCAGTATCCAGCTAAAAGAGTAAAACGACGTCGTTTTACTTCTATGGAAACATTTAAAAAAAATCCACAGTCGTTTAACGCTATTCATACATAGAATTTCCTAAGTCCAGCAAGTAAGAAACATTTCCTAACATTCCCAGCATCCACCTTCGTCTTTGACTGTGTTGCTTGAAAAAGCTCAATCAAGCCAGTTAAGCTCCAATTTCTATCTATTTTCATCAAAGAAATAAGCTTGGGTTTTGTTCGTACGAAGATTCAGAAGTGTTGACGAAACAGACGAATTGTTACAAGCCTGGACGTTTCGATTTAGGAGGTTTCAGCCAAATTTTAAGTGAGTTTCGTTGAATTTGTTTACTATTAAGTCTCAATGTTTTGTTAATTATTGTTCCACTGGTGATTTTTGTTAATCATTGTTGTTAGAAACCCTAGAATTTATTTTCACAAAACCAAAAGAACATTTACTATAATGCATGTATTTTATAATCCTGTTACTGAATTTGCTAAATCGTTTTCGATGGGTTGCTTGGACCTGAATTTGCTAAATGATTTAGAATGACACAACTGGAGTTAGTAATATCGTTTAGAGATAAGACGCAGAATTTTGGGTTGCTTAGGCCTGATTGTACCGTAGCCAAAATAAAGGATGCTGCATTGACGATTACGAGTGCATACGGATTAGGCTCGAGCTCACAGATTCTGTTAAACGTTACAAACCTAGAGAATAAGCTTAAGGTTGTGCTAGATTCAGACTTTGGGTTGGACTGTTTGTTGGCACTATATAAGCGTTTAGGTGCTCGTGTATTTGAAGTTGACATTGTACCAGTTCTTTGCCCTCAGTTCCAAGATGCTGCTTTATTTCAGGCGTTGTTGACTAACTTAGGAGTTGTATTATTTGATGAGCTTATTACTCAGGTAAATGACTCAATTGAGGGACATGCTTCTGTTGAGGAAAATCATGTTGTTGGGGGGCATGCTGCTATGGGGGGGGGCATGCATCTGTGGTGGAACATGCTGCTGTTGAGAAAGATTTTGTTGTTAGGGATGATGACTGTGATGAGGATGCACTGCTATCTGATTGCTCGGACAGAAGGCTTAGCAGTGATGATGATCTTGATGTGAACTTCATGCAAGCTGATCTTGATAGAGTTGTTGATGGAGCTGTTGATGGAGCTAGTGATGGAGCTAGTGATGGAACTAGTGATGGAGTTAGTGAAAGACTTAAAAGCATCCACTTGGAAACTGATTCAGATGATAATTTATCTAATGTTGATAAAGAGGTAAAAAAGGTGATTAACTCCTCTGATGATGACATTGAGCTTGGCACTGCCCAATTGACTAATTATATAGAGGAACACGAGTACAAAATAAGTGCTGATGGGAAACATAAGCTAAAAGTAGGACATGTATTTAGAGATGTAGTTCATTTTAGAGAGATATTAAATGAGGTGATGGTTAGGAAAATGTTTGCTATTTTTTATTTATTGTTCAGCATTTACTACATTTATCATGTTTTGCAGGCATCACCAACAATAAATCAGCCACTGAATGCTTCAGAGCAGAGAATGAGGAAAATGACTGTGATGAGGATGCACTGCTATCTGATTGCTCGGACAGAAGGCTTAGCAATGATGATGATCTTGATGTGAACTTCATGCAAGCTGATCTTGATAGAGTTGTTGATGGAGCTGTTGATGGAGCTAGTGATGGAGCTAGTGATGGAACTAGTGATGGAGTTAATGAAAGACTTAAAAGCAGCCACTTGGAAACTGATTCAGATGATAATTTATCTAATGTTGATAAAGAGGTAAAAAAGGTGATTAACTCCTCTGATGATGACATTGAGCTTGGCACTACCCAATTGACTAATTATATAGAGGAACACGAGTACAAAATAAGTGATGATGGGAAACATAAGCTAAAAGTAGGACATGTATTTAGAGATGTAGTTCATTTTAGAGAGATATTAAATGAGGTGATGGTTAGGAAAATGTTTGCTATTTTTTATTTATTGTTCAGCATTTACTACATTTATCATGTTTTGCAGGCATCACCAACAATAAATCAGCCACTGAATGCTTCAGAGCAGAGAATGAGGAGGAGAAAACAGGTGATAATTTCCCATTTTTTATTTATTGTGCATTACTTGTGAAATTCGATGCTCATTCACAACATGTTTCCCAGGCATCAGCATCACGTTCAATTGCTTCAGGGCAACCAGCAACCTCATCTCAACCGACAACTGCCTCATCACAAGCACTAAGATCATCCCAACCAGCAACCTCATCCCAACCAGCAACCTCATCTCAACCAGCAACTGCCTCATCCCAAGCACTAAGATCATCCCAACAAGCAACCTCATCCCAACAAGAAACCCCATCCCAACCAACAGCCTCATCCCAAGCACTAAGAAAGTGAAAACAGGTGCATATAAAAATGCTTCCATGTTCTGATATTTTTGTTGTTGTGTTTGAGCTTGTTTAACTAACATTTCATGTATTCAGATACAAAATGGTCCAGGAGAAACTTCCGAAGTTAGAACAAAGAAAAGAAAGGCTGGATCTAGTAGTGGACATGCTGGAACAAGAGGACAACCAACTTCGACATGAGCAAATTGGAAGTAAACTTGACTTTTAACTTGTTTTGTAGGCTGTTGTTTAAGACTATGATGGTTATTTTGGCTTCAATTTGGATAATTATGATATGTTACTTTGGAAATCACATAGACTATTTATGATGTCTTAGTAGTTGCCCTCTTGGATAGTTACCATTTTTGGATATTATGTTATGTTGCAACTTAGTTAAACAGTTATTTTGCTTTTTTTCTCACAGAGATTTTGCTGTTGTGTTAAAAAGCTTGCATTGGTTCTCATATGCATTTTTCTAAATCAAGATATGGTAGTGTTGTGCATTTTAGGGTGTTCAGTAGTTACCTTTTAGAGTTGCATCTGTTAATGTTGTTGATGCTAAAAGTATCACTAATTTATAGCTTATAAAACCAACACAACAGTTAATTACATTAATGTATATAAAAAGAAGCTACTTTACATTTTAAAAAGCACAATTGCACAGACACAAAGCAGCAGAATTACGATATATTTAAGCTTCCCCTCAATGAGCTTAAGTCTTTTCTTTATCTTCACTACATCATCATTCAGCTCCATATTTTGATTATCCACCTTTTGATCAGTACTAGGGTATATGAGAGCTTCAGTAGCAAACCATTGCCAAAACTTGCATTTATTCAACTTACATGACCAAAACATTGCATTAGGATTCTGTTGTGTAGTAGAAACCATAGTACATGCTTGCACACCACACCAACAGTTCTTAGGAATGCATTTAACTTTTCTATGTGGCTGTCCACTAACTGCAGAACTTGAGCTATAACTCGATGCCATTTGTAAAAGAGAAAAGGAAAAGTTGTGAGCTTGAATGTGTGGATTATGTATAAGCAGGTTTTTAACTTCAATTTGGCTGGTAATGGCTGTAATTGGGACAAATGGATGGCATAATTGTCTGCTTTAATGTGCAGTTATGGGTTTGATGGATTATATGAGGCATATTAGGTTGATGTATAAGCAGGTTTTTGGTTTCAATTTGGCTGCTTCTGAGCTTTAAAAATGGCAAATGAATGGTATAAATGATGTGTTTGAAGATGATGTCTTTGGGCATTGTGAGTTGTTTGACATGTTTCTTGTTATTTCTTGTGTGCATATATAGCCGAAATTGTAGCCGTTTGAGAGCTAACGGTTACAATATTTTGAATCTTATTTTCTTGTCTTTCATTTCGGTTAAATTGTAATTTTCCCTTGAGGGGTAAAAAAGTCATTTCATTAATATTCTGTTAACTCTATTAACGGAGACTAGACGGAAGTGGAAAAGTAAAATAAAAATGTAACTTCAGGTGGCGCGTTGAAAAAAAAAAGTGTTTGTGTATTTTTGCAAAAGGCTAAATAAATAGGTGGATGGCTGTAAATTTCCTTTTTTTTTCCTTGTTAGCTTTCTTATTGGAAAGTTCTATTAATTAAAAAAAAAGATACATTTTTAAGGATTGCAAGACATTTTACTTTTGTTGATTGTATTTTTATTTTATTTTATTTTACTTATTTATTTATTTTATTTATTTTTATTATTATTATTATTATTATTATTATTATTATTATTATTATTATATTCA
>MKYO02027062.1:893759-919105 GCA_002013955.2 Citrus medica
AAAAAAAAATGGTGTTTTCTATTTGATGTTTTCGGAAATGAAAATATATTTAATAGCACATTTTGTAAACAATATCTAAAAATGAAATTTAGCTAAAAACGCATTTGATAATTTATGCAAGGATATGAAAAGCTTTGAAAACGTGTTAGGGATAAAGTTGTTTTTCAATAATAGCATCATACAAATATAAATTTGGCATCAATTTTGTTGATTTTTTATTTTTTATTTTTTGGGTTGCGTATTTACTAATTTCATAATTTGTTCCTATAACATATTAATGGGCTATTGCCCAAAATAATTACATGCAATAATTGAATTTAGAGATATTATTCATTCTAAAGCTTGTAATTTTATTTTTTTAATTGTAAACCAGTGGTAGTTGGGTGACGAGTGAATTATCATTTTTTTAAGTTTATAATTATTATTTTTAGAAGAAAGAGAAGAAGAAGAAGAAAAAGAAGATAATTAGGTCATTTGTAATAATCAAGTAGCCATTGTAGCATGAACACACAAATTTCCCATTTTTCATTATGTACGCAGGCTAAGAATTTAAGTTTTATTGGACAAGATTACTTAGTAATCCAAGAATCAGTTCGAGATTAACATTTGACTAGGGAAGTAGGGATGACAATTTGTGGACTTGGGTCAGGCTTGTCAAAGCGCAGGCCCAAGCCCATATCATTTAAACAAAATTTAAGCCCGTCCAAATTTGGACGGGCTGGGCCTAGACGGGTTTAGTCGAGCATGAGCTTTTTAAAATTAATTATAAAATTTTTTAATTAAAAAAATATTTAAATTAAAGATAATCATATATTATATAATAAAATAATAGTTCAATACATAAAATATTAGTAATACAACTTAATAAAATAATAAATATTAATATAAAAAATAAAATAATTTAATATTTTGAGTTTTTTTATTTAAATTAAATTTATTTTTTATTCATAAATTAAAAAAGTTTGGACCAAGTTCGAGCTTTTTTGCTAATTCTTTGTCCACAACCAACACGTGTGGACTTTGTAATTTTTGGGCCCATATCTAGGCCCACCCGGCCTGAGTTTTTTTACCGCTCCTATATTTGACTATGGTTATCTTAGAACTGTTCTAAAATAGAGTACAAATTACAAACATACATGTAAAATGATAAATAATAAAAAAACTCGTTATAACTTTAATTTTACAACGTATACAAACTTGAGTAGACCAGATAGATAAAAAGACCTCTGAAATTCTGGCGAAATTTTGACCAGATATATCTGGGCAAAGTGGGTCACGAGGCTCAATTGGGTTTTGACGAAATTTTTCAATATAAAATATTGAAACAGCCTTGTGGTCTAAAGAATTTTCGAAAATGCGTCGCAGAATATCTTTTTATCTTTTGAAATTATGTCAAATCCACCTTCTCACAGGATATGGGATCTCCTTGCTGCGACTAACAATTTTCAAAGCATATTCATTTTGGGGTGTCAAAACGAATTTCATCAAAATTCGATGGATTTAAATTAGACCATTTATTAGATAGATTTGGAGTTAGAGATTCGTTGAATAAGTAGATATTGATTCAACATAATTAGCAGCCAAGTTGAATTCGTTTAAATTCATTTACCTACAATTAATCTTCAAACAAAAATTAGTAAACAAAAAATTAAGCAAAATGGATTATCAAAAATTTCATTTGATTCAATCTCATACCTTTCTTTTTGTCTTACTCTTAGTTAGTTACCAAACAAACCTTACAACTTATTATTAATTTTATTTTTTAAAAATTTAATAAATGTAACTAAGTAATTTAATTAAATAAATCTTAAATGAATAATCGAGTCAATTACATGAAATTTAGATTAGATGGGAATAGTTTATTTACCTATATTCCGAGTAAGGAATTTGAAGAAGTATAAATAGCAAAATGGAAATATATTTCAACAAAGGAATTTAGGCTTCATTAAATTTAATCCGGGTTTTTAATTAAATACCCTTTAATAATTTCAAAATTATTTAAATACCCCCTCCCTTTTTGGTTTTCATGGATACCCTAACAAATATGAGTAAAGTCTGAAATACCCTTAATGAATGCATTAAATTCACTCAACTTCATTGTCTTCACCCAAATCTCTTCTTGTGGCCGAAATTCTCTCAAAATCTCCTAGAATCTCTCAAAATCTCTCATAACTTCTTACACAAATACAATTATATATTCATTTCTTTAACACCCAATCTTTATTTAACTGAAATGGGGTGTATTACTCATTAAACAACCCAATAAGGTATGTTAATGTTGTTGGGTTTTAAGTTTTTTAATTTTTAGGAAAATTTAGAAATTTTCCTCACATTATAATGTTTTATTTTCACCATTTTTTCTTATATGTAGAAATATACGACACTATAGGTTGTTTAATTATTATTTTCAGCAATATAATTTATTTATAGCAAAAATGTTTCGCGTCATACATTTCTTTTGATACCGTGTACGTCATGTAATTAGTCATATAGGTCGTGTAAGTAATATAGCCGTGTAAGTCGTGTAGGTCATGTAAGTAATATAGTTATGTAAGTCGTGTAAGTCATGTAAGTAATGTAGTCGTGTAAGTCTTGTAGTTACTTGTATATGAAATTTGATATTATTATTTTTATTGTATTATCAGATATGGTTTTGGTACGTGTGCCTATTCTCTTCAATGGTGAATGAATTGAGCAAAATGACGAGTATAAGTTCAAAGGTTCTAAGACTAAAGGGATAATGATACCACGATCAACAACATATGCCGAATTGGTGGAGAAGATAGCTCAAGTTATTGATATAGATACTATTTTTTTTCGAAATCACAATGAAGTTCAAGCTTAAGACATCTGATCGTATGCCACCAGTTACAATTCAAATCAATGATGATGTGGAATTTATTTAGATTCCAATTTAATTTCACTTCTTTTTTTCAATAATTTTTGTTGACATTTTCTGCATAGCAGCAAATATAAATTCTTAGCACAAATTAAGTCTTTAAAGAACTAAATTAATCTAATGATTAAGGTGGTGTAATTCATGGAGGTCGTGTAATCGCGTAATATATAAAGTCGTGTAGTACATGAAGGTCGTGTAATATTCAACTGAAAGTCATGAAAGACTCGTAATACATAATTCAAGATTGCGTAATAATACACAAAGTCATGTCACATACGACTGAAGGTCATGTATTACACGAGTATATTACACGACCTTGAATCATATGTTACATGACCTTACACGGTCAAATCGTGTGTTCATAAATTGCAACAAAAAAACTAAATTTGCAATCCGACAGTTTGATAAATGATTAGATTAATTAGTATAAATAAACAAAGTTATCAGTGCACAAATTTTTCAATATTTGGATAAGATACACTAATGAACATCGCAATGAAATATATGACAGCCATTTAAAAAGCTTCTTTTTTTTATCTTCAAAGTGTTTTCTTCCTCTGCCCAAGCATACAAGCATACATGAGGAATGTCTGCATATAATTAATCCATGAAATCAATTAAGAAAAAAAAGTATCAACTATAGGAAATTAATGTAATGTTATACACATAAGAACACCATTTACAGTGATCAAAGTGTTTCCACTCATAACTAGACATACCATGACTTACCATGACTTATAATCAGAAATTAAGGATCTCTTTAAGTAATGACATTCCATAAAGTAAAGGCATCTGCACCATTCCAACTTATTATGAGCCTAATTTAACTAAATGTAATGTGTATATTCTATTGACAAGAAACAAAAAATTAAATTACAGAACACACCTGGAGAGATAATGAACTTTTTACTCCTCAATATGAAATTGAAGGTCGTGTAATTATGTAATACATGAAGGTCGTGTAATAATGCAATACATGAAGGTCGTGTAATCGTGCAATACATGAAGGTCGTGTAATCGTGCAATATATGAAGGTCGTGTAATCGTGCAATACATGAAGGTCGTGTAATATAAAACATTGAATCTCACATAACCTTACACGACCAAATCATGTGTTACATGACAAAATTATAATCGGCACAATCCATTAATTTTTCACAATTTCCATGCATAAAAACAGCTAGAAATTTGTTTTCGAACATGTTATGAGAGGCCCGCAACTAATTAATCTATTTTTTCAATATAAAACCCTAACTTTTATTTTTTTTTTCCTTGAATATCAACAAGAAAACTAATTACAAGGAATTACTTGCCTAAATTAGTTACATTCTGACCATTTTGCAGTAAAGGATCAGCTCTCGCTGGCGATTATGTAGCGACAAACTAGGCTTCTCTTTCTCAGTTGTGGCAGCTTCCCCTTCTCAGGCTCAGAACTGGAGATTATGTAGCGACAAACTAGACTTCTCTTTCCCAGTTGTGGCAGCTTCCCCTTCTCAGGCTCAGTTTGCTCGTGTTGAAGTTCGATTTAGCATATATGGAGAATGAATGTTTGTTTCGGTAGAGGTGATGCCGGTGAGGGAATTGCAGAGGTGATGCTGAAATGGAGGATGAATGTTTGTTTGTTTGAGTAAAGGTAATTGAGGGAATTGCAGCAGATATGAGTGTTTGTTTGCTTGAGTAGAGGGGGGAGAGGTGCTGTCCGTTGAGTTGAAATATTTTAAAATGAGAATAACTTAGTAATTTTCTATCAGCTTTTAAAGGGTATTGATCAAAATTTTGGCAAAATCAGATTTTAGGGTATTGAGATAATTTTTGAAGTATGAGGTGTACCTACTGCAATTAACTCAATTTAATCCTTACTGTTGGGAGCTTCATTGTTGCAGGGTAAACCGCCAGAATGGCAAGATTTTATTGGGATAACAACCCTGCTTCTTATCAATTAAACGGTTTGTTTCATTCAGGAGAACAATGCAGATGCTGCCAGCGCAGCTCTCATGGCTCATCTTGCTCCTAAAGCTAAGGTACTGACTACACTTGAATAGTTGTCAGGTTAAGATTATTGGTAAGTTAGTGCATATGCATATCTAATAAGTTTATTATGAACTTCATATCAACTTAACTCAATGAGAAATGGAATCGGAAACTGTTATGTCATATTAATTTGTAAAATAATACTTTGTAAAAAGAGTTTGTGGCTCTAGGCTCTAGTATTTCTGTAATTGGAGATATTATTTCAGGTCCTTCGAGATGGAAAGTGGAAGGAGGAAGATGCAGCCAATATTGTTCCTGGTGATGTCATCAGTGTTAAGCTTGGTGACATTGTTCCTGCTGATGCTCGTCTCCTCGAAGGTGATCCATTGACAATTGATCAGGTGAGCTTTTGCAAACTTTGTATGTTTGAACTGATTTGGTAAAGTTGGGCTGTTTAATTTGAGTGCTTTCAATTTGTACCTTGCAGTCTGCTCTCACAGGCGAGTCTCTTACCATAAGTAAGGGTCCTGGTGACTGTGTATATTCAGGCTCTACATGCAAACGAGGGGAGATACAAGCTGTGGTCATTGCCATTGGTGTTCATACTTTCCTTGGCAGGGCTGTACACCTTGTGGATACCACAAATCATGTGGGTCACTTTCAAAAGGCAAGAAAATGCGAATTCACATTCCTTAAGACTTGTTTTTATGTCTAATCTCACATTATCATTCACCGAAACTTTTGCTCTTGGGCTTGTTTACAGATCTTGACTACAGTTGGGGAATATTGTACGTGTTCAATTGCACTGGGGTTAATAGCAGAGATCATTATCATGTATGTGATCCAACAAGGGGAATAACGCACAGGACTTGATAATTCACTTGTGCTTCTTATTGGAGGAATTCCTATTGCCCTGCCTACTGTTTTATCAGTGACAATCGCGATTGGTTCCCAACAATTGTCTTTGCAGGTTGGTCTTAGTTGTTATTTATAATGACATTAGTTTAAGTGGTCATTAGTTGATGATTGCAAGCATATATGGGCTAATCACTGCAGGGAGTTATCACAAAGAGAATGACTGCAATAGTCAATATGGCAGGCATGGATGTGCTTTGCTGTGACAAAACTGGAACTCTAACTTTGAAGAAATTAACAGTTGACAAGAATCTAATTGAGGTTGGTATAAATTTTGCTCCCTTTTAGAATTGCAATGTGTATTTCAACATTTGGCCTGGATTATTGTTCAGATCTTTGCTAAAGGAGTGGATGTAGACACTGTTGTTCTGATGGCAGCTCGAGCCTCCCAAGTGGAAAACCTAGATGTAATAGATGCTGCTGTAGTAGGAATGTTGGCTGATCTAAAGAAGGTATATTTATGAATTCTAGAATTTCATGTATGTATTTTAATCTAGTTAAGCTTAATTGCTGTTGAAATTTTTGTATTCTCAAAGGCAACTTGTAGAAGATTTTCTTATTTTTTCATCTTAGCAGTTGCTGACATTGATTTCTTTTATTTTGACCATAAAAAAGGCAAGGGCTGATATCCAAGAAGTTCACTTCCTTCCATTTGACCCCACAGGTAAGCGAACAGCTCTGACATATATCGACAGTGAAGGTAAAATGCATAGGGTTACCAAAGGTGCTCCAGAGCAGGTATGATAGTCAACAACTAATAGTACCTTCCAGGATTCTGAAATGCCATTTGATGTAATTTGTGCTTTATTTTATTTTGACTTTCAGATTTTAAACCTTGTACACAACACATCAGAGATAAGACGCGGAGTCAATGTCGTGATTAATAAATTTGCAGAAAGAGGATTACAATCTCTTGCTGTGGCATATCAAGTATATGAATTACCTATGTCATTGTTCTAGGTCCTATCTTTACATCACTATAGCGGTGCACTTCAATTGTAATTTGTATTAACAAAGTCTATATTTATTAATTTGGTTTCAGGGAGTTCCTGAAGGATCAATAGAGAGCTCAGGAAGCCCATGGCAATATATTGGACTCATTCCTTTGTTTGATCCTCCTATACATGATAGTGGGGCACTGAGTCTTGGGTTGAGCGTGAAAATGATCACAGGTGCTTCTCCCATTTATTGTATTACGTCTTCCTAATTTGTAATCTTAATATTTAGTCTTTGTTTAGGCACCATTTATATCTAGAGAAATTTTGTTGCTTCTGGTTTTGTCTAATCCTTCTATCTGAAAAAATGCTTATATGTCAGTTTTCTTTTGCATTGCGGGTGGAATTTAAATACTATTATGGTTTCACCTTTTTAGAATGTTTTAATTGGCGTTTTCTTTACATTAAGATAGATATTCCATCTGTTTGACTTTTCCTCTTTCTCAGGTGATCAACTTGCAATAGCGAAAGAAACAGGACGTCGTCTTGGAATGGGAACCAACATGTATCCTTCATCAGCCTTATTGGGGCAGGACAGGGATGAGTCGATAGTTGCTTTACCAGTTGACGAGTTGATTGAGAAAGCTGATGGGTTTGCCGGTGTTTTCCCTGGTATGAAGCTCGATCTCCTAATTTGCATTAAGTAGTCGTCCACATACTGAAGTCAGTGTTGTATAGTTTTTATTGAACTTGATGTATGCATGACTACATCCTACAATCTTTTCACTATACTTTGATCATAGCATATTTCCTTTTTTTCCACCTTGTTTACACGGCTGTCCTTATTTTGTTTATAGAGCACAAATATGAGATTGTGAAGCATTTGCAAGCTAGGAACCATATATGTGCAATGATCGGTAACGGTGTCAATGGTTCTCCTGCTCTAAAGAAAGCAGACATTGCCATAGCTGTTGCTGATGCAACTGATGCAGCTCGTAGTGCTGCCGACATTGTCCTGACGGAACCTGGCCTTAATGTTATCATTACTGCCGTTCTAAATAGTCGAGCAATATTCCAGAGGATGAGAAATTACACGGTGAGGGTTGGTTTTGATTCTAAGGAAAAGGTGTTTTGTAGTCAATAGTGACGGTAACGGTGTCAATGATGCTCCTGCTCTAAAGAAAGCAGACATTGCCATAGCTGTTGCTGATGCAACTGATGCAGCTCGTAGTCCTGCCGACATTGTCCTGACGGAACCTGGCCTTAATGTTATCATTACTGCCGTTCTAAATAGTCGAGCAATATTCCAGAGGATGAGAAATTACACAGTGAGGGTTGGTTTTGATTCTAAGGAAAAGGTGTTTTGTAGTCAATAGTGTAGTGAAGGATGGGATTTGTGCGAGGGAATACACAACCCATGTAATTCTATCTATTCCACATTCCTTAACCTACAAACAAACTAATAATTTTAAAGCTTCCATTTTACACTGCTTTAGTGCCTGGTGGTGCAGAAAGCACTGAGATTGAAATAACATGTCATTGCTCAGTTAATTACTTTTAGAGCCTGAGGTAAAATAGTAATACATAATATAATAAACCAAGATGTTGGTGGCGGTGCCGTTCATGAAAACTTGATTTTTGTGGGCATTGGTAACTTCTTCACAGTGTCTCAGACTTTTGCAAAATTGAAACAAGAACAGGTGCATTGTTTACTTGAATTAGTTGATTCCTTCTTGCTCTATCCCCACTTTTTGATGCTTAATTAATTTCTTTCTTGTCTCAGATATATGCTGTCTCTGGTACCATCCATATTGGAGTAAGTTGTTTGCTGCTTGTTTCACATACTGTGTATGAGAGTATTGTGTAATTTATTTGGTAATTGCAACTTTAATCTTCTATAGTAATTATTGCCCGACCGATGAATATGAAAGAGTCTTCACAAAAGTAGCTTGAATATCTCAGCTTGACATCCTAGCTGTTTCTCTTGGTGACAGTTTGCTTTCAGGCTGTTAGCTCTCATCTGGCAGTTTAACTTTCCACCCTTCATGGTCCTGATAATTGCTATTCTTAATGATGGTTTGTATTTCCTTGACTCAGCATGTATATCGTAACTGTTTGTATTCCTTTTCATCCAGGTGTATTGATTTCAAATAAGAAATATACTTGTCTATTGATATTTACCCGGTACATTGATTGCCAGGTGCTATTATTATTACAATATCAAAAGATAGAGTCAGACCATCTCCTCATCCAGAAAGGTGGAATTTGACCGAGATCTTTGTAACTGAAAGCATTCTTGGTGGTTACTTGGCAATGATGACTCTGATTTTCTTTTGGACAGCATACGGGACAGACTTCTTTCCAATAATGTGATTTATCTTTTGTGTTATCATGCCACCCAATTCAGGTGTTATGTAAGCTCGTTTTCCTTGATCTAATAATATAGAGAATAATGTATGCCTTTACATTGTCTTCAACATTCAGCGTACATTTGGCGTTTCAATTCTTAAAAAAAAAATGAGGACGACTGGAGAAAACTTGCCTCGGCAGTATACCTGCAAGTGAGTTCCATTAGTCAGGGCCACCTATTCGTGACACGTGCAAGGAGTTGGTCTTACGTCGAGTGTCCTGTCCTGTTTCTTGCTCTGGCTTTCTGTGTTGCTCAGCTGGTGAGTGATAAATGTTGTTTCCTTTTGGCCTTTCTGAAATATGGAGGATGAGTTTAACCTTTTTTATTCTGTGAGTAGACTGCTACACTGATTGCGTTTAATGCAACCTGGAGCTTTGCTACAATTGAAGGAATAGGATGGGGTTGGGCTGGTGTGATTTGGCTTTATTATATTATCTTCTACATTCTGCTTGATTTTATAAAGTTCTTCATCCGATATGTGCTTAGCAGGAATTTTTGGGATCTTGTCATTGAACAAAGGGTATTGATGGCTTGAGTTCAACAAATTTTATTCAAGTGCTGGACCTTAATTTCTTGCTCACTCTCCATAGTGTAATTCCTATTTTGCAGATTGCCTTCACAACTAAAAGAGATTTCAGAAAAGAAGAACGTGAGCGTCAATGGGCACAGGAGCAGAGAACCCTCCATGGGTTGCACCCGCGTGACACCAGCATGTTCAGTGTACAAAGCAATTACGGAGAACTCAGCCGGATGGCTGAAGAAGCAAGAAGAAGAGCTGAGATTGCTAGGTAAACATATAAATATAATGCCAGCAAACTACATTACTTTATTTCTACTCTTAAGAGCCGAAATTTATTGCTTGGGATGTACACTCTTATGCGTTCACTATTTTGATTTTTTGCAGATTGAGAGAACTGCATACACTGAAAGGGCAAGTTGAATCACTGATTAGGCTTAAAGGACTGGATATCGACCCAATTCTGCAATCCTACTCCGTCTGATACAGATCACATGTGACACATTCGTGGATAAGGAACATATGCTGAGATTGCAGATATAAGTACCTTAGCCCACAAGTAATTATGCAATTCATCCTGAAAGAGTTATAGTTGCATTTCTGATGTATATATTTGCCAATCTGGGTTGTGTTTTTCAGTTCTACATTTTGTGTTTGAAGAAATAGTATGATGGGTTTAAGCACTATATGCTCACTACTTGTGATACAAACCATAATTTTGAAATATATATATATATATATATGTATGTATGTATGTATGTATCCTCTAAAAAGTGGGGAGGTGGTGGGTAAAATTCAGATTAAATTTTTAGCCTCATACCATCTGAGAATTGAGATTTGAATGACCTTTAGATAAAGTTGCTTGAAAACTACGAGTGAAGACTTTTTAACTTTTGTGTTTCATTTTTTTTTTGATAATTAAAAAAATGTAACCTGCAATTTTTGGATGTAATCAAAAAGCTATAATAGAATTTGCTTGCTTTTGTCTGATTCCTTAAAAGATAAAGTTCAAACTTCATACCTTTTAAAATGTACCAATTAAATGACTTAACCATCATCCACAGTTCCAAACGTCAACTTTATAATTTTTATCCTCTTGATGGTGAGAGTTACAAAATTCTAATGATAACTATCCAAAAGACAAGCAATGACGGCAAAGTTGAGAAGCATCTAGGGATGGTAATGGGGTGGGGGTGGGGAGGCCTACCCCAATTTCTATCCCATAAAAAATTTTACCCCCATTTCCCAATATATTTAGTGAGGTGGGGATGGGAAATTTCTATATGGGGAATGACTTCCTCATCCCCACTTTATTCTCCATTTATTTATTTAATTATTTAATAATAAGTATGAATACATAATTTCAATAAATAAAAAATTAGAGACTTAAATAAAATAAAATTATCATCATTTTATAAAGTATTTAAATTATTGAAAAAAACTTTGAAAGTTTGAAACAATATCTTGGAATAATATCAAAACTATAAAATGTTTGGATAAATAATAACTAAAAGAACAAAAATGTATAGAAAAATGTTTCAAATCCTTCTTTCTTTGGCTTCATCTTCTCTTTATCATATTCATATAGCCTATGATTGTCACTTTAATCCTCCAATATCAAATAATAAAATTAATTACTGTTAGTTCCCTTTAATTTTTTTTAAGAAAAGGTTTTGTCATACATCATTTGTAAACACTTGTGATAAATAAGATGATTAACCTCATTGAAATAGAATTTTACCTCATCTGTATCTTCATAAAATGAGTCGCATCTATTTTTTGTAAAAGAACCAGAACTAGAACCTGATAATATAAACAAACTCATATATGAACAATAGTTTGCTAAAACCAAATAAAAATCAAATAGAATTAAATACACACACCCTTTTAATGCAAATTATTATTCATACAACATACCTTTAATTTCTGCCCATAACCAATTTTGAGCACACATTAAAGCCTCCAATGTTTTAGGATGTAATCTGCTACGATGTGGACTCACGAATCTACCACTAGTGCTAAAAGCAGACTTAGAAGCAACGGTAGAAACATGAATGGCTAAAATATCTCTGGCACTAGCATGCAAAGTAGGATATTTGCTTCTGTTTGCTTTTCACCAAGCCAATATGTCAAAGTTAGGAGACCTAGGTAAGACAGGTTCCCCTAAATAAAGGTCCAGCTTTGACTTAACATGCTCATCATTAGTGGTACTACTAACAAATAAGTCAAATGATGCCAAATGATCCACCTTGCCCATAACCAATTCTAATTGAAAAGATGAAGCAATTGTAGATTGATAACCTTCTTCTCTTGTATTATTCTTCAACTGATATTCTGTCACTAACTCATAACAAATCTTACGAATTTTATCAATTTCATATGAAGAATCATTTTGGTACATTTTTGGAAAGTAAAACTCCAATAACTTCATCTTGAATCTTGGATCTAAAACAGTGGCTATAGCCATTATCCCATGAATCACATTCCAATATTTGTCAAATTTTACTATCATATATGATGCCATATCCTTTATTACATCACATGGAGAAATAAGCCACTCTGAAATCGATAGCCTAATTTGACAAATCTTTGGAAAGTAAAGGTTGGCTGTAGGATACTGGGTACCAGAAAATAACTCAGTCACTTCAAAAAATATTTCCAATCTATCACAAATCTCCTTGGCCAACATCCAATCTTCTTCAGAAGGCAAATATTTTTATATTGTGACTCTCGTTTTAAACGAGGGAAAACAATTTTATATATCAAAGCAGTATGAAGCATTAAATAGGTAGAATTCCACCTAATTTTGCAATCAAGAGATAACTTCTTACTACTTGAGATATTCAATTGGCGGGCAGCTTCAAAAAAGTTTTCCTCTCTTTTGGGTGTTGCTGTCCAATAAGCAACACTATTATGAATTCTTACAATGCTATTACTAATCACATCCAATCCTTCTTTCACTATCAAATTCAGTATGTGGGCACAACAACACATATGAAAAACTCTCCACCCAATAAAAGTGAACTATCAGATAACTTCTCAATAAAAATTTCAATCATAGCATCATTAGTGGTACAATTATCTACTGTTAAAGTAGAAAGTTTACGATCAATATTCCAATCCAATAAACATTCCATCAACACATCAGCAAGAACATCAGAAGTATGCAGACATGGAACATACATAAACCTATGAATGAAGAATAACAATTAATTAAACAACAAATATTATCCAAGATATTAAAAAAAACTTAGTCATGCTAATATAAATATAGTTTAAAATAAATTTCATATTATAAAAAGTACCTTATAATTCGACTCTGCAATTTCCATGATTCGTCGATGAAATGTACTGTGATGGCCATAAATCCCCTTTTTTTATTATTGCAAGTCCACATATCAGTAGTAATAGCAATTCTACTTTCATTACTTTCGAACAACCTCATTGTTTTAGACTTCTCATAATCATAGATCATTAGGATGTCATTCTTGATTGTATTTCGGGAAACCACCTTAAATAATGGCTGAACAGAACTAAGGAACCTTCGAAATCCAATGTGTTCAACCATGCTAAGAGGGCACTCGTGCAAGATTATCATGTTCGCGAGCTCTCTCCGTGAACTTTCTTGATCAAAGCTATAGGTATCAATTTTCACTTTTCCCTCAACTGTCTTCGTGGCCTTCAACATTGCTTTTACATTTTTCTGTCTCCGCAAAGGGCATATTTTGAAATGATCATGCAAGTGTTTGTTCCCACTCTTAATTTTTCCTCCCAATCTCTTACCACAGTAGTTACAAACACACTTGTATTCTCCATTAATTTGCTGCCTTTTAAAATGATTCCACATCACTAATCTTAAATTTCTCCTTGGAGTGCCATTATGCTCAACCTCTGCTTCAGAAATTATTACTGGATCATTATCAGGAACTTCTTCACGCATCGGCATATCAACAATATTAGCTGGAACTTGGCCATCTTGTTGATTCTCATATGATTCTTCTGACATTTTTCACTTGAACCGCACGAGGAATTATTGTTCTGCAATTGACAATCAATTAATTAAAAAGATTTTAATGCCATAGAAGTGACCCAACAAGTTACTTGAACCGTAAGAGAAATTAAACGTTCAGTCCTCTGTCCTCGTGTTCGCAAATCACAATTTAATTTTAATTTTCCTACAACACGTTATGACTTCACATGTCAAAACAGCAAACCAAAAAAATATGATTAATTCCCCGATTGAGCACTATTGTCTGGATTATAAGAACTGAACTTAAAAAGACCAAGTTTAATAATGCAACTAAATTTAATTAATTAATTATACCAATATGCATATGTGCTTATTAAAACAATAAACACATCTCATGAGCATACGATCGAATTAATCACTGCTGGAACTAATGCTTTTACAAATAAACCAAGATAAAAATAAGTTCTGTCAGATTGCTTCTTATAAAAAAAGAACAAATTTCATATTTGCATATACTTTCGTATGTCAAGTCAAGATCAAGCTATAGTTAAAGTATTAGTGTACAGTAAAATATTTTCAACTTACTGAACTTTGCCGAACATTGTTGAAGAATGAGGTTGGATTTGTTCGAAGGAATCAAAGTAGCGGCAGTTAGGAGAGAAAAGAAAAAAATAATATTGTTTAGGGTTAAGTAGGAATTGTATTTTAGGAATTTTTTTAATTATAATATATTTATTAATTTATATTAGTTAAAAAAAATTATTAATTAATATTTTAATTACTAAAAAATTAGTAAATAAAAATTAAAAATATTTTCATATAATGAGGATTGGGATGGGGATGGGGTGGAGAGTGTAAAACCAAACCCCACCTCATTAATGATTTGGAGATTATTTTTCACCCATTCCCCACCCCATTCCCCAAAAATTATTTAAAATTCACCCTATATAGGGCAGGGCCCCATGGGGCTCCAAACCCATGGGGAGTTTTGCCATCCCCAAGCATCTGAATAGCAAGGAAACATCATTAACATAATATAAATCTTTACCGTTTAGCTAAATTACCCTTTAGTCTTTGGGGTCGGGCATTAATTCTTCGATCAGTAGTTGCATTTTTAAATATAATTCGAAATATAATTTTTTAGAACAAAATGGAAATTTTGGTAGTGTGTGGTGTTGTGGCTTAAAAGTCATAATTATTATGAAATGGAAGCTTTAGTTAGGCACGAAATCAGAGCCGGTAATATTTAGTAAATATAAATATTTTAAGTAACAATTTTGATAAAAGTAAAAAAAAATAATATGAATTTTGAATTAAAACACCCGAAGAGTGAAATCAACTCAACTACAGAATTACAATTACCAGTGTTTTCAGAGCTGTAGCTAATGAAAAAGCTAAACCATAGTAAGTCTTGGATATGAATTACCACCCAACATACTTATTTTGAACTATAAAAATAATGAATTATAAAAATTTCATGATACATGAATAATCACGATTTATTTTTATTTAGAAATAGAAACTTAAAAAGGCATTACAGATACTGTATGACACAGTCAATTTTCTAAATTAATTAGTAAATAAAAAAGAACCAAAATAAGTCAAATACAGATCCTTAAATGGTTATCATTAAACATCTATTCACATACTAATTACTCATTTTCTTGAGATTAATATATATACAACGTATGCCTTCAATTACTTTCCAGTGTTTTCTGCTCGCGTAGTGAAAAATTTGAGACATAGATAGGGACCAGCGAGGGCGGCAGCCATCCTGAGAAGTCCTATTTTTCTAGAATATTAATTTTAAATCTCAAGCAAATTTTTTATTTGCCCCCTCAATAAAGCTTTTGATTTGCTCCCGTGATGAGCTTTAAATAAAATACAATAATTATATTTTCATTACATAAAATTACTTTAAATAACTAGATTATATACAAGATTAAATGCAATTATATGCCTAATTAAAGAAAAAATTCTTTTGAGTAAATTAATCTTCCCCAGCAATTCACTAAGTATGGCTTCCTAGTTTGAAAGGAACTACTCTAAGCACTATAAATTTTTAGTAAAAATAATAACAAAATAATATATAGGAAAAAGAATAACAATACCTCCTTACTCCTTAGTTTAAGGAAATGGTGAGAGAGATCTCTTTATTTTAATAAATGGTCATACAAATCCATTTTCAAGATACACATGCTCCTTTTTCGACACAAACTTTTTTTTCGTGTTAAAAGATAATCACGGACTTACATAAATTCTTAAGATTTATTCATATAGTTTGTATTTACTAAATCACGGAAGTATGAGAGGCTAATTCCCTAATATTTAGTTGCACATGCTATCCACGAATCATGGTAGATTAGTGCATGGATAAATATAGATCATCTAAAATGATGTGGCAGTTTTTAGGTTAATTTTGTTAAACTAGTGGTGAAAGAGTGTAGAATATGACAACTATTCACAATTATTAAAAAAANATGTTAAAAGATAATCACAGACTTACATAAATTCTTAAGATTTATTCATATAGTTTGTATTTACTAAATCACGGAAGTATGAGAGGCTTATTCCCTAATATTTAGTTGCACATGCTATCCACGAATCATGGTAGATTAGTGCATGGATAAATATAGATCATCTAAAATGATGTGGCAGTTTTTTGGTTAATTTTGTTAAACTAGTGGTGAAAGAGTGTAGAATATGACAACTATTCACAATTATTAAAAAAAAGAAAGAAAGAAAGAATTTTCAGCCAATTTCATAGATTACTCAATCATCACATTGGATCTAGAAGAAGTGTAGAATATGACAACTACTCAAAATTTATAAGCTAAGTCCCAGGAAAGCTTGCCTTCAGGGACATCAACAATTCTTTGCATGCAACCTTTTTAGCTGCTTTCTTATCACCATCTGCATGTGTGTGTTTGAACAACGTACCATTTGCATGGACTTCTACGGTAACAGCAGCCTTACCGTTGTTCCGCAGAGCCACGGTTTTTACAGGAGTTGAAGAAGTTAACTTAAAAGTTGAAATAATTTATAGGGATTTAAAAATTAAACTTGATATATTTACTTAAAATATTAAATTTCAATAAAAAAAAGAGTAGGAATATAGAACCAAAAAGTGGTGGAAAAATAAATCGAAATAATTTATCAAAAATTAGATAAAAGTTTAACATATTGTAGAGATATGAAAATAAACTTGAAATATCCACTTAAAAATCTAGAAATTAATGAGAAGAGTACAAATATAGAGCCAAAAACTAATAGGTAAATGAGTCGAAATAACTTACCAAAATTTAGATAAATCGTCACGAAAAATAGGGATTTGAAAAGTAAACTTGAAACATTCAGTATATAATGTATTGGAATGTGACAAAATAAGTAGAAATATGATCATTTTATGACATATCTATGGTTTTTTTTAATTTTTTGTAATATTTGTAAATTTAAAATTATTGCAATCTTTTTCCTCATTTAATTACAATTTTATCCTTTTTCCCTATTTTTTCATAACTTTTTCACATTAAAAACAAATAAAAATGTAATTTTTATAATTTTAACCGGTTAAAAACCGGTTGTACCGGTTGCATGCATGGGCTGTATCTGCATGGTAGGATGGCTCACTCAACAACTGCAATGCATGTTTGACTTTTGAACAAATTCCTCGTTGCATTGACTTCAGAGCAAAAGCCATGCAGTAGTGTGGAAAATAAAATGGGGTTGTTTCGACACTCCTTCTCCATTAAGTTCAAGCAAAGAAAATAAAAAGGAAAAGACAGAACGTGAGAACTGAACTGGACAAGTAAAAATAAAGAATTAAAAAAAAAATGGAGGAGAGAGAACACACTGACATATAGAGAGAAACCTTCCACTTATAGAAGCCACCACTCATAGATTCTCGAGAGACTAAAACTGTTCCCTCCTTCTCTCTCTACAGAAAGAGTTTTCTGAAATTAAAAGGTGAAAAGCAAAACATATTACTCTGCTTTTGACTCTCTCTCTCCCTCTCTCCCTCTCTCTCTCTCTCTCTTTCAATCGTTTATTTTTCCTGTGATTTTGTTTTAACATGATATGTTTAATTACTTGGTTTTTATGGGGTTTGAAGGAAGATAACGAAAGTGAAGAAAGTGAGTTTATTGAGAAGAAATGGATGGCATAATGAATGAAGATGTGGATTTGGTATTGAAACAGAGTTCGTCATTTTCTTCAGTGTTATTAAGTGTTTGTGCTTTCTAGGTAATTTGTTTTGTGAGGAAGTTCAGGTTTTGGTCTGCAGGAAAGCGTAGCGATGCAGGAGGTTTTTGAGACTTTGAAGTGCAATCAAGAGGGCCTTTCGACGGAGGCTGCGGAGCAGAGACTTTCCATATTTGGCTCCAACAAGCTTGAGGAGAAAAGGGTAGTTTTGCTTTTAGCATTTTTTTTCATCCTTGTTAGCTTCTTATGGGAAAGTTCTATTAATAAAAAAAGATACCTTTTTAATTATTGTAAGACATTTTGCTTTTGTTTATTGTATTTTTATTTTATTTTACTTTTTATTTATTCATTTTTTGGCAGGAAAGTAAAATTTTGAAGTTTTTGGGATTTATGTGGAACCCTCTCTCATGGGTCATGGAAGCTGCGGCTATCATGGCAATTGTACTTGCAAATGGAGGAGTGAGTATTGAGTACTGTTTTTCAAATTATATTTTTAAATTTTGTTTTAGAAAAAAAATGGTGTTTTCCATTTGATGTTTTTGGAAATGAAAATATGTTTATTAGCTCATTTTGTAAGCAATATCTTACTGTTGGGAATTTCATTGTTGCAGGGTAAACCTCCTGAATGGCAAGATTTTATTGGGATAACAACCCTGCTTCTTATCAACTCAACAGTTTGTTTCATTCAGGAGAACAATGCAGGTGCTGCCAGCGCAGCTCTCATGGCTCGTCTTGCTCCTAAATCAAAGGTACTGACTATACTCGAATAGCTGTCAGGTTAAGATTATTGGTGAGTTAGTGCATATGCACATCTAATAAGTTTATTATTAAGTTCATATCAACTTAACTCAATGAGAATTGAAATAAAATATTGTTATGTCATATTAATTTGTAAAATAATACTTTGTAAAGAGAGTTTGTGGCTCTAGGCTGTTGCATTCCTGTAATTGGAGATATTATTTCAGGTCCTTCGAGATGGAAATTGGAAGGAGGAAGATGCAGCCAATCTTGTTCCTGGTGATGTCATTAGTGTTAAGCTTGGTGACATTATTCCTGCTGATGCTCGTCTCCTCGAAGGTGATCCATTGGCAATTGATCAGGTGAGCTTTTGCAAATTTTGTATGTTTGAATTGATTTGGAGAAGTTGGGCTGTTTAATTTAAGTTCTTTCAATTTGTATGTTGCAGTCTGCTCTCACAGGTGAGTCTCTTACCGTAAGTAAGGGTCCTGGTGACTGTGTATATTCAGGCTCTACGTGCAAACAAGGAGAGATTCAAGCTGTGGTCATTGCCATTGGTGTTCACACCTTCCTTGGCAGAGCTGTACATCTTGTGGATACCACAAATCAAGTGGGTCACTTTCAAAAGGTAAGAAAATGTGAATTCACATTCCTTAAGACCTGTTTTTATGTCTAATCTCACATTATCATTCACTGAAACTTTTGCTCTTGGGCTTGTTTACAGATCTTGACTGCAGTTGGGGAATATTGTATATGTTCAATTGCACTGGGGTTAATAGCAGAGATCATTGTGATGTTCGCGATCCAACATAGGGAATACCGCACAGGACTTGATAATCTACTTGTGCTTCTTATTGGAGGAATTCCTATCGCCATGCCTACTGTTTTATCAGTGACAATGGCGATTGGTTCCCAACGATTGTCTTTGCAGGTAGGTCTTAGTTGTTATTTATAATGATGTTACGTCAAGTGGTCATTAGTTGATGATTGCAAGCATTTATGGGCTAATTACTGCAGGGAGTTATCACAAAGAGAATGAGTGCAATAGTCGATATGGCAGGCATGGATGTGCTTTGCTGTGACAAAACTGGAACTCTAACTTTGAACAAATTAACAGTTGACAAGAATCTAATTGAGGTTGGTATAAATTTTGCTCACTTTTAGAATTGCAATGTGTATTTCAACATTTGGCCTGGCTTATTGTTCAGATCTTCGCTAGAGGAGTGGATGTAGACACTGTTGTTCTGATGGCAGCTCGAGCCTCCCAAGTGGAAAACCTGGATGTAATAGATGCTGCTATAGTAGGAACGTTGGCTGATCCAATGGAGGTATATATATATGAATTCTAGAATTTCATGTACGTATTTTAATATAGTTAAGCTTAACTGCTGTGGAAATTTTGTATTCTCCAGGACAACTTGGAGAACATTTTCTTATTTTTTCGTCTTATCATTTCGTTGACATTGATTTCTTTGCTTTTGACCATAAACAAGGCAAGGGCTGATATCCAAGAAGTTCACTTCCTTCCATTTGACCCCACAGGTAAGCGAACAGCTCTGACATACATCGACAGCGAAGGGAAAATGCATAGGGTCACCAAAGGTGCTCCAGAGCAGGTATGATTGTCAAAAGCTAAGAGTATGTTCTAGACTCTGAAATGCCATTTGATGTAATTTATGGTTTTATTTTGACTTTCAGATTTTAAGCCTTGTACACAACAAATCAGAGATAGGACGCAGAGTTGATGCCGTGATTAATAAGTTTGCAGAACGAGGATTACGATCTCTTGCAGTGGCATATCAGGTATTTGAATTACCTATGTCATTGTTCGAGGTCCTATCTTCACATCACTATAGCGATGCATTACTTCAATTGCAATTTGTATTAACAAAGTCTATAATTATTAATTTGGTTTCAGGAAGTTCCTGAAGGATCAAAAGAGAGCTCAGGAAGCCCATGGCAATTTATTGGACTCATTCCTTTGTTTGATCCTCCTATACATGATAGTGCAGAAACAATAAGAAGGGCACTGAGTCTAGGGTTGAGCGTGAAAATGATCACAGGTGCTTCTCCCATTATTGTATTATGTCTTCCTAATTTGCAATCTTAATATTTAGTCTTTGTTCAGGCACCAGTTATATCTAGAGAAATTTTGTTGCTTCTGGTTTTGTTTAATCCTCTGAAAAAATGCTTAAATGTTAGTTTTCTTTTGCATTGCTGGTGGAGTTTAAATACTCTTATGGTATTACCTTTTCAAAATGTTTTAATTGGCGTTTTCTTTATATTAAGATAGGTATTCCATCTGTTTGACTTTTCATCTTTGTCAGGTGATCAACTTGCAATAGCGAAAGAAACAGGACGTCGTCTTGGAATGGGAACCAACATGTATCCTTCATCAGCCTTATTGGGGCAGGACAGGGATGAGTCGATAGTTGCTTTACCAGTTGACGAGTTGATTGCAAAAGCTGATGGGTTTGCTGGTGTTTTCCCTGGTAAAAAGCTTGATCTCCTAATTTGCATTAATTAGTCGTCCACGTACTGAAGTCAGTGTCGTATAGCTTTTACTGAACTTGATGTATGCATAACTACATCCTACAACCTTTTCGTTATATTTTAATCGTAGCATATTTCTTTTTTTAACCCTTGCTTACACGGCTGTCCTTATTTCCTTTATAGAGCACAAATATGAGATTGTGAAGCGTTTGCAAGCTAGGAAACATATATGTGGAATGATTGGTAACGGTATCAATGATGCTCCCGCTCTAAAGAAAGCAGACATTGGCATAGCTGTTGCTGATGCAATTGATGCAGCTCGTAGTGCTGCCGACATTGTCCTGACAGAACCTGGCCTTAATGTTATCATTACTGCTGTTCTAAATAGTCGAGCAATATTCCAGAGGATGAAAAATTACACGGTGAGGGTTGGTTCTGATTCTAAGGAAAAGGTGTTCTACAGTTGATAGTGTACTGAAGGATGGGCTTTGTGTGAGGCAACTGAATTCCTGAACCTATCTAATTCCATCTATTCCACATTCCTTAACCTACAAACAAACTAATAATTTTAAAGCTTACATTTTACACGGCTTTAGAGCCTGGTGGTGAAGAAAGCACTGAGATTGAAATAACGTGTCATTGCTCAGTTAATTACTTTTAGAGCCTGAGGTAAAATAGTAATAAATAATATAATAAACCAGGATGTTGGCGGTGGCGCCGTTCATGAAAACTTGATTTTTGTGGGCATTGGTAACTTCTTCACAGTGCTTCAGACTTTTGCAAAATTGAAACAAGACACGAGCATTGTTTACTTGAATTACTGGATTCCTTCTTGCTCTATCCCGACTTTTTGATGCTTAATTAATTTCTTTCTTGTCGCAGATATATGCAGTCTCCGGTACCATCCATATTGGAGTAAGTTGTTTGCTGCTTGTTTCAAATACCATGTAGGAGAGTATTGTGTAATTTATTTGGTAATTGCAACTTTAATCTTCCATAGTAATTATTGCCCTGCTGATGAATATGAAAGAGTCTTCACAAAAGTAGCTTGAATATCTCAGCTTGACGACCTAGCTGTTTCTCTTGGTGACAGTTTGCTTTCAGGCTGTTAGCTCTCATCTGGCAGTTTAACTTTCCACCCTTCATGGTGCTGATAATTGCTATTCTTAATGATGGTGTGTATTTCCTTGACTCAGCATGTATATCGTAACTGTTTGTATTCCTTTTCATCCAGGTGTTTTGATTTCAAATAAGAAATATACTTGTCTATTGATATTTACCCGGTACATTGATTGCCAGGTGCTATTATTATTACAATATCAAAAGATAGAGTCAGACCATCTCCTCATCCAGAAAGGTGGAATTTGACCGAGATTTTTGTAACTGGAAGCATTCTTGGTGGTTACTTGGCAATGATGACTGTGATTTTCTTTTGGACAGCATACAAGACAGACTTCTTTCCAGTAATGTGATTTATCTTTTGTGTTATCATGTCACCCAATTCGGGTGTTATGTATGCCCGTTTTCCTTGATTTAATAATATAGAGAATAAAATATGCCTTTACATTGTCTTCAATAAGTTGGACTGAAACTTAGTATGCAACATTCAGCGTACATTTGGCGTTTCAAGTCTTAACGAAAAAGATGTGGATGACTGGAGAAAACTTGCCTCGGCAGTATACCTGCAAGTGAGTTCCATTAGTCAGGCCAACGTATTCGTGACACGTGCAAGGAGTTGGTCTTACGTCGAGTGTCCTGTCCCGTTTCTTGCTCTGGCTTTCTTTGTTGCTCAGCTGGTGAGTGATATATGCTGTTTCCTTTTGGCCTTTTCGACATATAGGGGATGAGTTGATCCTTTTTAATTCTGTGAGCAGATTGCTACACTGATTGCCGTCTATGCAACCTGGAGCTTTGCTACAATTGAAGGAATAGGATGGGGTTGGGCTGGTGTGATTTGGCTATATAATATCATCTTCTACATTCCACTTGATTTTATAAAGTTCTTCATCCGATATGTGCTTAGCAGGAAATTTTGGGATCTTGTCACTGAACAAAGGGTATTGATGGCTTGAGTTCAACACATTTTATTCAAGTACTGGAGCTTAATTTCTTGCTCACTCTCGATACTGTAATTGCTATTTTGCAGATTGCCTTCATAACTAAAAGAGATTTCAGAAAGGAAGAACGTGAGCGCCGATGGGCACAGGAGCAGAGAGCCCCCGATGGGTTGCCACAGTGTGACACCAGTATGTTCAGTGCACAAAGCAGTTACGGGGAACTTAGCCGGATAGCTGAAGAAGCAAAAAGAAGAGCTGAGATTGCTAGGTAAACATATAAATATATCGCCAACAAACTACATTACTTACTTAATTTCTACTCTTAAAAGCCGAAATTTATTGCTTGAAGCATACACTCTTATGCATTCACTATTTTGATTTTTTGCAGATTGAGAGAACTGCATACACTGAAAGGGCACGTTGAATCACTTATTAGGCTTAAAGGACTGGATATCAACCCAATTCCGCAATCCTACTCCGTCTGATACAGATCACACGTGACACATTCGTGGACATGGAACATATGCTGAGATTGCAGATATAAGTACCTTTGTCCACAAGGAATTTTGCAATTCATCGTAAAAGAGTTATAGTTGCATTTCTGATGTATATATTTGCCTATCTGGGTTGTGTTTTTTCAGTTTTACATTCTGTGTTGCATTTCTGATGTACATATTTACCAATCTGGGTTGTGTTTTTTCAGTTTTACATTCTGTGTTTGAAGAAATAGTATGATGGGTTTAAGTACTATACGGCCAATACTTGTGATACAAACCATTATAAGAGTAATATATTTCTCTACCTGTTTATTAAAATTTTTAACCTTTTTTTCAATGTATATATCTTCGAAAAACTGGGGAGGTGGTGGATAAAATTCAGATTGAATTTTATGTCTCATATCTTCTCATAATTGGAATTTGATTGATCTTTAAAGAAAGATACTTGAAAACTACTAGCGAAAGCTTCTTAACTTCTTTGTTTCATTTCTTTTTGACAATTTGAAAAATGCAACCTGCTATTTTTAGAAGTAATCAAAAAGCCATAATAGAATTTGGAGGAAATTTGTGGTGCAACCGTGGTATCGTGTCACAGTTGCATCCAGTCGTTGGATGTCAGTGGGCTCCACCAATCCAAGTGTATCTAACGATTGGATACAATTGTGGCATGGTATCACAGTTGCACCGTAGCCTGATCCTAGAATTTGCTTGCGTTTGTCTGATTTCTTGAAAATTAAGTTTAAACTTCATACTTTTGTGCGACTCACAGTAAGTTTTACCGATTAATTAACCATCATCCGCAGTTCCACATCAAATAAATATTTTTTATCCCCGTGGTGGCCCATTTCTCAAAAACTGGTGAGAGTTACAAAATTCTAATCTCCAAAAGAAAAGAAATGAAGGTGAAGTTGAGAGGCATTTGATTTGCAACGAAAGATCATTAATATAATGTCAGTCTTTATCGTTTGGGTAAATTTCCCTTTAGTCTATGGAGTTAGGCATTAATTCTTAGATCAGTATTTATGATTCGAAATATCTCTATCGATACTTTTATTAGTGCTTAAAATTTTACTTTTTGGGCTAAAGAGTTATTTGTTTAATTAATCTAAATATTTTTAGATTATTTTTAAACATACGAGACCACCTGAGGATTAATGTCCGACTCTGAAGATCAAAAGTGAGTTTGACTCAAATATATGTTGTTTAAGAGGTGTGCATCTTGTGTTGAATTTTTTGAGGAAATTAAAGAAATGTTGCGTTAGCGGATACTGGAAGCTGGTAACATAAGAAAGCCAATGAACTTTGCAAATTATTAGTCGTCAAAATACGAATTTTTAGAACAAAATGGAAATATTTGGTAAATATAACTTTTAAATAACAATTTTAATAAAAAAATAATATGAATTTTGTATAAAAACACCCATAGAGTAAAATCGACTCAACTTCAAAATTACAATTACAAGTGTTTTCAGAGCTGTGGCTTATGGAAAAGCTAAACCATGCTAGGTCTTGAATATGATGAGCTTTAGGTAAAATATAATAATTATATTTTCATCACACATATTACCTTAAATAAGTAGATTGTATACAAGATAAAATGTAATTATAATCTACTTATGATAATTATTCTTGGGAGTTGTCGTAAACATAATCACAATAGGTCAACCAATATATGTGACTCATTTAAGAATAAATTAACATAGTCGTCTGTCTGTCATGTTTTAAATTAATTTTGATTTTTTTT
>MKYO02027063.1:0-15484 GCA_002013955.2 Citrus medica
TCTCGGATCGGGATGATTTTTGCGGCGTCACGTTCCTCTCGTCGAGATCTTCGATTTGATATGCTATATGACTATATATAGCATCAAGCACTAGCTCTGATACCACTTTGTTGGAGAATTAACAAAATAAAACACACAAAACACACTATTTTATTTCTTCAACAACACTCCTCACCAATTACAACTCTTATTTTTCACTCTCTACACCTTTAGAGATTTTGCTACTCCACTTGATGATTAAACCAAAGGGGAGAGGGGGTATTTATACATGAAACAAACTAATCACAACCATTCATTATTCAACTAATACACAAATCCTCACCATCCATTAAAACCTACCACTTACCTACTTCACCAACAACACCTACTACACCTAACACAAATAATTCAAACATCACCAACCAAACCTACTCATGGAATCTTCCATGAGTTGGGCTTGAATTTATTCATTTTGGATCAAGTTTATGATCCAACACATGCAACACCTATTTTAGCGAAATAATCGGCCACCGAATAACCATGTTTCCAAGGACAGGTTGATTTCTTATTACGTACTATAATAGTCACATCTGATTATCTGTCCATTGAAAAGAATTTAGAAAAAAGACAGAAAAAAGACGACCACAATCTATAGAAGGATATACAATACAGATCAAGAATATTAAACATAATTATCCACCTTTTATGCATCACCTTTCGTCATATGACATATATGGCACACCTTGGACTCTATTTAAAGTGAAAGTTGCAATATATCGGTGCACTTGGCTCCATTCATATTCAGGGTTATAGTTTTCGTTTACATTAGAAAAAAGGTACGAACGAGCAAAATGAGTACTTTCAACAAAGTTACGTTGTTACTGGCTCTTCTTCTTGTTTCTTACACATCGGCGAGAAAACCCTCTCTTATGAGCCTTAAAGTCCATATAAACATCTTCAATAAGTTGGGAAATGGCTTGGACGTTACAGTTCATTGCAAGTCCAAGAATGATGATCTTGGTGAACGTTTGCTTCATCAGAACGAGAGTTTTTTCATTCATTTCCATCCACAAGTTTTTCAAAGAACTCTATACTATTGTAGTTTTAAATGGAGTGGGCAGATTCATCGGTTTGACATATATAATGGGCATAGGGATGGGTGCACAGAGTGTAATTGGAGTATCTTACAAGATGGGCCATGTTTGGCCGAGACTCCTTTTAGTCCTGGAGCTTGTTACAAATATCAATGATTCGAAATGATTAATACTCTTTGTATGTTTATTTATATGTTATAAAAACAATATTATGATGGTTGGACAAGCTTTTTCATTACAAATCTCCTTCAGTTGAACTTTTGTTTTGAAGTATACGTGAACCTCAGCACATATCTGTAAGAGATAAATTCTATGGGTTAATTTCAAATTATCTCTCTCATAAAATAACAATCTTCGGTGTTTTGAAACTATTTAAATCTTAATTGCTCCCCATATTTCTTAAGAAGACACAAATCTTTTCATCAATGCGCCCCTTTTTTCCCTTTATCTTCGAGGAATTTTCCTGTACTCCCCTCGACCTTGTCTGTTGTACTCTTGGATCAATTTTATGTCCAAATTCACACTGACTTCCCTTGGGTTTAAACGAGCTTTCCTTTGACTGTTATCATCATGGTTAGTTTTGTAATTTATTTTAGAAGATCAAAATCACATCGCTCTTCATTTACGAAAAAATCCCAATTACTTAATGATACTGTTTGGGAGATTAATGAAGAGCGGATATTATTAACATAAATGAATTTTACGATCGGTCACAATCAATTAATTAAAGCTAAATTTATTAGTATTTTTTCTCTTTATGAATCAATCGATTGCCCACTGTCTGTTTGATATGATACTTTAGATTCAAATGGTAAAATCCGAGTTCCTCCTTAATGTTATTTAGAAAATTAATGAAGAATGGAATTCTGAACACAAATGATTTCTATGATCGTTATAATGAATTAATTAAAGCTAACAATCAAATAAATTTGTTAGTATTTTATTATTTTTATGAAAGCAGAACTCAAACGGACAGTGGGCGATTGATTGATATGTTCTTTAGTTGTCAAAAAATTTTCAACCACTAGAATCCAATTTATTATTTTCCTAAAAATCAAACATCTGAGCGAAATTATTAACATGGAAATTAAATAATAATAAAAGCTCTGGATAGACAAATCTCAATAGTAATCAACCACCAAGCTCCACACGTCTAGCAAAGGCTCAAAGCATGACCTGACAATTGTAATGATCAAAAATACAAATCAATAGAATATTCGATTGTTTGGCTAGCTTAATGCATTTGAACAGAGAATTTTATAATTACATTTTAATAAGATAGTGATGAAACTAAAGAAAAGAAAGGCTGTTAGATTATCTTGTGACTACTAGATTTGGGTTTTACTTACATGTTTATTTTTTGCATGGATTCTTCACCCACGTCTCTATTTGGCTTAAAATTTATTCACATTCAATATTCATGTTTTAATAAACCCTTTAGATAACAATAACAACGACAAAAATAAAATTATAATAATACACGTGTTAATGGAGAGGCTTACGCGCTGTTGCTCCAGAACTCGTCCGAAGTTAGGCTAATACAACTCCTGTCATGCGAATGTTCAGATTAGCCAAGTTGAAAGTGTGAGGGATATTTCAACTGTCCAGCAGCTGGGGCATATAAACGTTATCTTTTGTCATCCAATCTAATGTGATTGGATTACGCTTTAGTAGATGCGTGATTAGACCTCATTTTATTCTTAAAAACTCAATGAAATTTTTAATCATACTTTAACTGAGATTAGATAATGTTACAATACAAAGGACTCTACTGGAGAGATTTTTAATAGATAATCCCAAATTATTACAGAAAAAGGAACTTTATTAAATAATTAAAGTTGAAGTTATGAAAACAATAACAAGACATCCTTGTTTATAATTGGTAAACCCACTTCCCTATGTTAATTCAAAATGAGAAACTAAATCACCATTATAATAAAACTAAAAGATTAAAATACTACCATAATTTATTCTAATTAAAAATATAAAATATCAAAAATAACTAAATAACAAAATCCTAAGGTCCTAGAATAACATTCTACATCATAGCCATCTTGAAAATACTCTATTTTATTGTAATTTTAAATGGAATAGGAGGTTCCTTGGTTTTACACATATATATATGATGAGCTTAAGGATTCCTGCCATTACTGTAACAGGAATACATTACGGTTTGGTCCACATTTGGATGACCCTTCCTTAAGCCGTGCTACTTGCTTTCAATATCATTAGGAATGAATTATGCTCTCTGTAAGTTTATTTATATGCAAATAAAAGCTCAACTATAATTGTTGGACGAGATCTATGTTACAACCTTTCTTTCAGCAATTGTACTTGAACTTGTTGTTTGTACAGGAACCTTAAGAAAATTAAGATGTGCACTGGTTTCTTAAGATAATAGTTTAATATGATGGCAAATATTAGAAAATTTTAATTTTCTAAAGCACCCAGAATATCACAATTGGTATAATACACGAACCAATCACTCTTAAGGATACACAAAATTTTGTATAATTCAAATTGAAATTGGGTTTTACCTTTTGCGTTGGATACCTATACATCATAGGCCCAATCCTCAACAATTGATGTAAGGATCAATATTACTAATTGAAATCTTATGGAACAACTAAAGTACATCGAATGAAAGGGTTGGCGCTAGTGTCACCTTCTACAATTGGGTGATTTTATTTTGGGCAGGAGGAAGAACTGCTGAGTGTTGTTGCACTTTAATTAGTAGTGAGAAGTTGTTTATGGTAGTGAATGTTGAGAAGTCAATATTAGCCCAAATAAGTCCACACCCAAATTAATTTGATGTCATTGCTTACATCAATTTAGTTAGGTGAAAATTAGGTATTTTTCTCATGTTTAATTTCAATGGTTTAAATTAGTTTGTGGTTATTTTAATGAGTGGTTTAGATTGTTTCTTGTAACCTATAAATACCTTATTTGTATTTGAGTTTTATCATTCAACAATCAAAGCTTTATTATAAGCATTTGAAAGTTTTCTTAAGAGTTCTTCTCTTTTGCAATTTTGTGAGATTATTCTAAAGAGAGTTTTTCTTCTTCTTGATCAATTAGAGTTTTTACTCTATTTTGATTCAACATTTGGTATCAGAGCATTGGTTGTAAAGTCTCTTGAAATTCCGAGTATGCTCTGTGGTTGCAGTTTTGACTGATCTTCCACATCAGAAAAGATTTCTTGAGATTATTGCTGGGGTTATCACAAACCTTGAGAAGGAGCTTCTTTGTGTCAAGAGTAGTGTATTACTCTGCACGATAGTCACTCAAGCTTGTTCGGTGTAGTCAAAGTCTTGTCGATACGATGGGTGATCTTCAAGTTGTTGGAGGAATCAAGAAGCTCAACAACCAAAACTATAACACGTGGGCAACGTGTATAGAGTCTTACCTTCAAGGTCAAGACTTGTGGGAGGTTGTCGGTGGTAGTGAAGTTACACAACCGGCAGCAGAAGATGCTAACGGCGTCTTGCGGAAGTGGAAAATTAAAGCAGGCAAAGCAATGTTTGCTTTAAAGACCACAATAGAAGAAGAAATGTTGGAGCACATTCGGGATGCTAAATCACCGAAGGAAGCGTGGGACACCTTCGCTACACTCTTTTCGAAGAGGAACGATACAAAATTGCAACTTCTCGAGAATGAACTTCTATCAATGACGCAACGCGACATGGCGGTTGCCCAATACTTTCACAAGGTGAAGTCGATATGCCGCGAAATTTCAGAATTAGATCCGACAGCTGCTATTGGGGAAGCCAGGATAAAAAGAATAATTGTCCATGGCTTGAGACCCGAATACCGAAGCTTTGTAGCCGCTGTACAAGGATGGCCGACACAACCATCACTTGTTGAGTTTGAAAATTTACTGACAGGCCAAGAAGCTATGGCCAAGAAAATAGGAGGAGTCTCACTAAAGGGTGAAGAGGAAGCGCTTTACACCAACCAAAGCAGAAGTGGTTCAAGACAGCACAACAAAGGCGGATCTAGAAAGACTGGTGAACAGACAAAAAGTCATCAGGGAGGGAATGGCTCTCGTCCAGGGGGAGCTTCGAAGAATCGCGACAGTAATAGAAAGTTCGATGGCGAATGTTACAATTGCGGGAAAAAGGGCCACATGAAGAGAGATTGTTGGTCCAAAAAGAAGTCTACCGAAAGCAATATTGCTACTTCTAGTTCTAAAGAAGATAGTGAAGATAGCTGGGATGCTGAAGCATTACTCGCTATGGAGGAAGAAGAATTAGCTCTCACGGTAACAACACCAGAAAAGATTAACTACGAGAATGATTGGATCGTAGACTCAGGCTGCTCAAATCATATGACGGGTGATAGACAGAAGTTGCAAAACTGTTCTGAGTACAAGGGAAATCGTGTGGTGGTAACAGCTGACAACTCAAGGTTACCGATAGCTCACATCGGTAAAGCGATCGTTACACCTCGATATAGTCCCAACCAAGTGCCACTTCAAGATGTCTACCATGTTCCAGGAATGAAGAAAAATTTGCTATCCGTAGCTCAATTGACATCATCAGGCCACTATGTCTTGTTTGGTCCACAAAATGTGAAGGTATTCCGAGACCTAAAGATCTCTGAAAAGCCTACGATGGAGGGACGACGATTGGAGTCAGTTTATGTGATGTCAGCTGAGTCTGCATACGTAGACAAGACAAGAAGGAATGAGACGGCAGATCTGTGGCACATGCAGCTAGGTCATGTTAATTATTCCAAGCTAAGTGTGATGGTGAAGAAGTCGATGCTTAAGGGACTTCCTCAACTTGACGTGAGAACAAATACTGTTTGCGCGGGATGTCAATATGGTAAAGCACATCAATTGCCATACGAGGAGTCGAAGTTTAAAGCAAAGAAACCATTAGAGTTAATTCACTTTGATGTGTTTGGACCCGTTAAGCAACCATCAATTGGCGGAATGCGGTATATGGTTACGTTCATTGATGATTTCTCTAGATATGTACGGGCTTTCTTTATGAAAGAAAAATCTGAAGCATTCTCAAAGTTCAAAGAGTTCAAAGAGATAGTCGAAGGAGAAGTGGAGCAAAAGATTCGTTACTTGCGCACAGACAACGGGGGTGAATATAGCTCGAGAGAGTTTTCTCAATACCTATGGGAATGCCAAATACGTCATCAGTATACTTGTGCTAATACGCCACAACAAAATGGTGTAGCAGAGAGGAAGAATCGGCACCTTGCTGAAATTTGCCGGAGTATGCTACATGCGAAGAATGTACCTGGAAGATTTTGGGCCGAAGGTATGAGAACTGCAGCTCATGTCATCAACAAGCTTCCTCAACCAAGGTTGGAGTTTGTTTCACCCTTTGAGAAATTGTGGAACAAGAAACCTACAGTTAGCTATCTTCGAGTATTCGGCTGTGTATGCTATGTATTTGTTCCTGACCATCTACGTAGCAAGATCGATAAGAAAGCAGTCAGATGTATCTTTGTGGGATACGACAACCAGCGAAAAGGGTGGAAGTGTTGTGATCCAGTAAATGGAAGGTGCTACACAGCACGAGATGTGGTGTTTGATGAAGCATCCTCATGGTGGACCTCAGAAAAAGAAGTGCTGCCAGACTCGAAAGAATTCGGAGACATGCTACAACAAAAGATGGGGGAGCATACTGTCCAAATTCATCTAAGCTCAGATGGGGATCTATGCGATAGTGATAGCGAACGAAGAGTAATTCTAAATCCTTGGCAATCTGGGGTGTATCGACAACCAGATGAAAAAGGTGTGCCTAGTGAAACGGAAGAATCAACTCCGTTACCAAGGTCAACAAGAACCCGAAGGCCAAATCCCAAATACGCTAATGCAGCCATAGTTGAAAAAGCAACTGGAATAGAACCAGAGATGTTCGAAGAAGCGTCACAGAGTTCTGAGTGGATGACAGCTATGAAAGACGAGATCACTGCACTTGAGCAAAATCAGACCTGGGAACTCGTGCCAAAGCCAAAAGATGTGAAACCCATATCCTGCAGATGGGTTTACAAAATAAAGCACCGTCCAGATGGGTCAATCGAGAGGTACAAGGCTCGATTGGTAGCTCGTGGTTTCTCTCAACAATATGAACTAGACTATGACGAAACGTTTAGTCCAGTGGCAAAACTTACAACCGTCCGAGTCTTACTTGCACTTGCAGCCAACAAAAGCTGGAACTTGTGGCAGATGGACGTGAAGAATGCCTTTCTCCATGGAGAGCTGGATCGGGAGATCTACATGATTCAACCGATGGGTTTTCAGAATCGAGGTCATCCTGAGTATGTGTGTAAGCTGCGAAAGGCTCTCTACGGACTAAAACAAGCACCCAGGGCGTGGTATGGCAAGATTGCTGAATTTCTAACTCAAAGTGGGTATTCAGTAACATCTGCAGACTCCAACTTGTTTGCTAAAGCTAATGGAGAAAGGATAGCTATTGTGCTCGTGTACGTAGATGATCTAATCATCACTGGAGATGATGTTGAAGAAATTTTCCGAACAAAGGAGAACTTGTCAGTTCGTTTTCAAATGAAAGAACTTGGACAACTTAAGCATTTCCTTGGGCTAGAGGTTGATCAGACGAAAGAAGGGATATTTCTTTGTCAACAGAAATATGCCAAAGATTTGTTGAAGAAGTTTGGGATGCTAGAATGTAAGCCGATCTCAACGCCGATGGAACCAAATGCCAAGATGTGTGCACATGAAGGCAAAGACCTGGAAGATGCATCGATGTATCGACAATTAGTGGGTAGTCTAATCTACTTAACCTTGACTCGACCTGACATTTCTTATGCAGTTGGTGTGATGAGTCGATACATGCAAAATCCCAAGAAGTCTCATTTAGAAGCGGTTCGGCGAGTACTCAGATATGTGAAGAGTACAATAGACTATGGTCTTCTATACAAGAAAAGTGGAAATTGCAAACTAGTTGGCTGTTGTGATGCTGACTATGCAGGAGATCACGATAGTCGCAGATCAACTACTGGGTATATGTTTACCCTTGGATCTGGAACGATTTCTTGGTGTAGAAAGAGACAACCGATTGTGTCCTTGTCAACTACGGAAGCAGAGTACCGAGCAGCAGCAATGGCAGCTCAAGAAAGCACGTGGGTGATACAACTAATGAATGATCTACATCAACCAGTAGATTATGCAGTTCTGTTGTATTGTGACAACCAATCGGCAATTCGGCTGGCGGAGAATCCTGTTTTTCATGCAAGAACTAAATATGTGGAAGTGCATTACCACTTTGTTAGGGAAAAAGTTCTGCAAGAAGAGATTGAGATGAGGCAAGTCAAGACAGATGAGCAAATTGCGGACTTGTTTACAAAAAGCTTGAGTGTTGGAAAGTTTGAACATTTCCGTCGTCAGCTTGGCGTGATTCAAAGAATGGGAGCTAACATTGAGGGGGAGTGTTGAGAAGTCAATATTAGCCCAAATAAGTCCACACCCAAATTAATTTGATGTCATTGCTTACATCAATTTAGTTAGGTGAAAATTAGGTATTTTTCTCATGTTTAATTTCAATGGTTTAAATTAGTTTGTGGTTATTTTAATGAGTGGTTTAGATTGTTTCTTGTAACCTATAAATACCTTATTTGTATTTGAGTTTTATCATTCAACAATCAAAGCTTTATTATAAACATTTGAAAGTTTTCTTAAGAGTTCTTCTCTTTTGCAATTTTGTGAGATTATTCTAAAGAGAGTTTTTCTTCTTCTTGATCAATTAGAGTTTTTACTCTATTTTGATTCAACAGTGAAAATATAGGTCAACTTACAATACCTTTTTGCATGGCGGTTAACTTAAGTAGTAGAATTTCTTGGAAAGTTTGGAACTTGAACGCTGCTAGTATAGGTGGAAGATAAATTGGGTTGTGATTAGACTACTAAGCAAATTATAAATATGTGAGCACATTTAATTCGGAATTCCTTGTTGCTGTTTAAAATACACCGTATTTGCCAACCGTTATTTTAGTTTGATAAAAATTGCATCCTCAAAAATAATATTCCATTCTGTTCTATATAATATACCGCATGTGGAGCCTTGACTTCAATACTCCCACATTAGCCAACGTTGTCCCAAACTGAATCCAGCTTGTAACGCCCTAACTTTCACCGCTTCGCCAGTACGGTGGCTGTCACAACTCTAGCCCTTTTTAATGGTGCTACCCCAACTGATGGCCTTTTCCCCTTTCATCTTGTGTCATCAGTTAGTTTCCCTAATCTGCAAACTGCATCTTTTTAAGGGGAGTACTACTTTTCATTGTTCGGCGAAATCCCCTATTTTGCTGTTGGATTATAAACTTGATCCAAGATGAATAAATTCAAGCCCAACTCATGGAAGATTCCATGAGTAGGTATGGTTGGCGATATTTGAATTATTTGTGTTAGGTGTAGTAAGTGTGGTTGGTGAAGTAGGTGAGTGATATGTTTTATTGGATGGTTAGGATTTGTGTATTAGTTAAATAAATGAATGGTTGTGATTAGTTTGTTTCATATATAAATACCCCCTCTCCCCTTTGGTTTAATCATCAAGTGGAGTACAAAAATCTCTAAGGTGTAGAGAGTGAAAAAAATAAGAGTTGTAATTGGTGAAGAGTGTTGTTGAAGAAATAAAATAGTGTTTTTTGTGTGTTTTATTTGTTAATTCTCAAACAAAGTGGTATCAGAGCTAGTGATTGATGCTATATATAGTCATATAGCATATCAAATCGAAGTTCTCGACGAGAGGAACGTGACGCCGCAAACATTATCCTGATCCGAGACCGGACGCGCCCACACTTGCCGCCGGAAGTTTTCTGTCCTGAAGCTGAGTCGACTCACCGAGTTGAACCAAGCTGAGCCGAGCTGAACCGAATCAAGTCGAACCAAGCCAACTCGAGCTGAACCAATCCGGACCGAACCAAGACTACCAAGCCGGCGTTGACCGTTGACCACGTTGACCGTTGACCGATGTACGAAAGTTGACTCGAGTCCTTCCCAAGGTTTTTCGATATGCCGAATCCATCTGTACGTTCAGAATCTCCAAATTCTCACTCAAATTGTGAGTTATGGAAAACGGTGGTATAATATCATTTCAAGTTCCACAATTAAAGGGAAGTAAGTTTGACAATTGGAGTATTAAAATGAAGGCTCCATTGAGCGCACATGACGTATGGGATGTCGTGGAGAAAGGCTTTATTGTGCCAGAAAATGAAGCCACTTTAACTGCGGCGCAGAAGGAAAATTTAAAAGACTTGAAGAAGAAAGAAAATAAAGCAAAGTATCTCATCTTTCAATCATTAGATGAAGATGCTTTTGAAAAGATTGCTGGTACAACCTCCTCAAAAGAAGCATGGGAGAAACTAGAGACCTCTTACAAAGGAGCGGAGCAAGTAAAGAAGGTTCGTCTCCAAACATTACGAGGAGAATTTGAGTCCTTACACATGAAGGTATCAGAGTCAATTTCTGACTACTTTACTCGGGTTGTGACCGTTTCCAATGAGTTAAAAAGAAATGGCGAGGAGTTAAAAGAGGTAAGGATCATTGAAAAGATACTTCGATCAGTAGACTCGAAGTTTGACCATATTGTTGTGACAATTGAAGAAAACATATTATTGTGACAATTGAAGAAACAAGAGATCTGGAGGATATGACGATCAAGCAACTTCAAGGAAGGTTACAAGCCTATGAAGAAAAATAAAAAAAGAAGCAAGGAATCGAAGAACGACTTCTCAAGATGGAAGTCAATCCAAAGAAAATATAAGAAAGCTCCAACAACGAGAGAATGCACTATGTCCGAGGTAGAGGTCGAGGACGAGGTAGAGGTCGTGGTCATGGACGAGGTTGGAATTTCAACCACAGCAACAACAACAACTCCAATTATGCCAAAGGAGAAAACTCAACTAGAGGACGAGGTAGAGGCAATTCAAGATCGAGGTATGACAAATCCCAAGTACAGTGCTATAGTTGTCAAACGTTTGGGCATTATGCTTCAGAATGCAGAGCTCCAAGCACCAGGATTGAGGAGAGAGTGAACTATGCTGAAGAAAAAAATAGTAAAGATGACACACTTTTACTGGCACGCAATGACACAAGTGGAGGTCAAGAAAACACATGGTATCTTGACATAGGTGCTAGCAATCATATGAGTGGAATCAGAAGCATGTTCGTGCAACTAAGTGAATCTGTGAATGGCAGTGTCGCTTTTGGAGATGATTCAAAAGTACCAGTGAAGGGTAGAGGTAACATTCTTTTTCGTGCAAAAGATGGTAGCCACGAAATAATTTTGAATGTCTACTATGTGCCTAATACGAAAAGCAACATCCTTAGTTTGGGTCAACTTTTAGAAAAAGGCTATGATATTCACTTAAAAGATTATAGTCTTTTCCTATGAGATGACAAAGGAAATCTAATTACAAAGGTCAAAATGTCGAAAAATAGAATGTTTCCTTTAAATATTCAAAATGATGTTGCAAAATGTCTCAAAGCCTGTCACAATGATCCATCCTGGATTTGGCATATTCAATATGGGCATCTCAACTTTGGAGGATTGGAGCTACTATTCAAGAGAACATGGTGAATGGCTTACCATACATCAATCACCCTGATCAACTTTGTGAAGGATGTTTACTTGGCAAGCAGTTCAGAAAGAGCTTTCCAAAGGAGTCAAACTCAAGAGCTCAGAAGCCACTTGAGCTCATTCATACTGATGTGTGCGGTCCATTCAAGCCAAACTCCCTTGGTAAAAGTAACTACTTCCTTCTCTTCATAGATGATTTTTCAAGAAAAACTTGGGTGTATTTTTTGAAGCAAAAATCAGAAGTTTTTGAAGCTTTCAAGAAGTTTAAAGTTGCAGTGGAAAAAGAAAGTGGATACCAAATTAAAGCCATGAGATCTGATCTAGGTGGAGAGTTCACTTCCAAAGAATTTGTAGAGTTTTGTGAAGCAAATGGAATTCAACGCCCTTTGACAGTTCCAAGATCCCCCCAACAAAATGGTGTTGCAGAAAGGAAGAACAGAACCATACTCGACATGGCAAGAAGCATGCTTAAAAGTAAGAGGCTATCTAAAGAATTTTGGGCTGAAGCTGTTGCATGTGCAGTCTACTTATCCAATCGATCTCCAATAAGAAGCGTGTGGGGCAAGACACCACAAGAAGCTTGGAGCGGAAGAAAACCCAGCATCACCCATCTAAAAGTTTTTGGAAGCATTGCCAATGTACATGTACCAAATGAAAGTAGAGCCAAGCTGGATGACAAAAGTGAGAAGTTCATCTTCATCAGCTACGACAACAACTCCAAAGGATATAAGCTTTACAATCCAAACAACGGGAAGATCGTGATTAGTCGAGATGTAGTTTTTTATGAAGAAGGAGAATGGGATTTTGGCTCTGGTGTGGATGAATTCAATTTCTTTCCCATTGAAGAAGATGATCACACACAGATAAAATAAATAGAAGAACAACAAGAGCCAGCTACTCCACCTATCTCACCAGCATCAAACACATATGGAGATTCACCGCCATCTTTCTTAAATGAAAGAATCGAAGAACGTACAAGAAGTCTTCAAGATCTCTATGAGGTAACTGAGAGACATGATAATCTCACTCTCTTTTGCCTCTTTGCTGATTGTGAGCCAGTCAACTTCCAAGAAGCTGCACTAGATGAGAAGTGGAGAATTGCAATGGATGAAGAAATCAAAGCCATTGTGAAGAATGATACTTGGGAGCTTACTACTATTCCCAAATGGCATAAAGCGATCGGTGTCAAATGGGTGTACAAAATAAAAAGAAATGTGAAAGGAGAAATTGAAAGGCACAAGGCGAGGCTAGTTGCAAAAGGCTATAGTCAAAAGGCTGTCATAGACTATGACGAGGTATTTGCTCCTGTAGCCAGACTTGAAACTATTATACTTATTATTTCTTTGGCTGCTCAGAACAAATGGAAGATTTTTCAAATGGATGTGAAGTCTGCTTTCTTGAATGGATTCCTTGAAGAAGAAGTTTACATCGAACAACCATTGGGTTATGTGGTGAAAGGACATGAANGGGTTATGTGGTGAAAAGACATGAAGACAAAGTTTTGAGAATAAAGAAATCTCTTTACGGGTTAAAGCAAGCACCAAGGGCATGGAATAGCAGAATTGACAAGTATTTTCATGAGAAAGGCTTCTCCAAATGCCCATATGAATATGCTCCCTACGTCAAAGAAAAAAATGGAGATATTTTGATTGTGTACCTGTATGTGGACGATCTCATCTTCACTGCAAATAATCCAAGCTTGTTTGAAGAGTTCAAGAGAGTGATGATCAAAGACTTCGAGATGACTGACATCGGACCGATGGCATATTACCTCGGCATTGAAGTCACGCAAAAGGAAGAGGGCATATTTATCTCCCAAGAAAGCTATGCAAAAGAGATTCTCAAGAAGTTCAAGATGAATGATTGCAAGCCTATAAGCACACCAGTGGAATGCGGAGTCAAGTTATCCAAATATGATGAAGGCGAAGATATAGATCCAACATTCTTTAAAAGTTTGGTTGGAAGCCTACGCTATTTAACATGCACGAGACCAGATATCCTTTATGCTGTTGGACTTGTGAGTCGATACATGGAGAATCCAAAGACCACTCATTTTAAAGCTGCAAAAAGAATCCTTCGCTACATCAAAGGTACAATTAATTTCGGCTTGTTATACTCATTTTCTAATGACTACAAGCTTGTTGGATATAGCGATAGTGATTGGGGTGGAGATGTAGATGATCGGAAAAGCACCACAGGATTTGTGTTCTTCATGGGAGATACTGCTTTCACATGGATGTCAAAGAAGCAACCAATTGTCACGCTATCCACTTGTGAAGCTGAGTATGTAGCTGCCACATCAAGTGTTTGTCATGCAATTTGGCTCAGAAATTTACTGAAGGAGTTAAGTTTGCCACAAGAAGAGCCAAGCGAGATTTGTGTTGATAACAAATCAGCAATTGCCCTATCCAAGAATCCAGTCTTTCATGATCGAAGCAAACACATAGACACTCGCTATCATTTCATAAGAGAGTGTATTGCAAGAAAAGAAGTGCAAATCAAGTATGTAAAATCACAAGATCAAGCAGCTGATATCTTCACTAAGCCACTCAAGCAAGAAGACTTCGTAAAATTCAGAAGTTTGCTTGGTGTCACAGGATCAAGTTTAAGGGGGGGTGTTGGATCATAAACTTGATCCAAGATGAATAAATTCAAGCCCAACTCATGGAAGATTCCATGAGTAGGTATGGTTATTGATGTTTGAATTATTTGTGTTAGGTGTAGTAGGTGTGGTTGGTGAAGTAGGTGAGTAATAGGTTTTAATGGATGGTGCGAATTTGTGTATTAGTTGAATAAATGAATTGTTGTGATTAGTTTGTTTCATGTATAAATACCCCCTCTCCCCTTTGGTTTAATCATCAAGTGGAGTAGAAAATCTCTAAGGTGTAGAGAGTGAAAAAAAATAAGAGTTGTAATTGGTGAGGAGTGTTGTTGAAGAAATAAAATAGTGTGTGTTTTGTGTGTTTTATTTGTTAATTCTCCAACATATGCATGTTTGTGTATCCTTGCCTGATTTGCCTCTGCGTTTTCTCCACTGTAAGTCAGCTTTGTTTTCTATTTCTGCTTTTATTGGCACCTCATTGCGTGTTGATCATGCGATGACCAATCAAGTGATATATAATTTAGTTGTCTAATTTTTTTCAATCAATAGAACCCATTTTTTTTCTTCAAAAAAACAAACATTTCAGCGGAATTATCAACACGCAATTTTTAAAAAAGAAAAAAACTCCAAATCTCGACAATAATCTACCACCAACCTCCACAAAACTATCAAAGGCTCAAAGCATGATCAAACAATAGTAATGGAGAAAATTGTAAATACATGGATTACTCAATTTTTCAGCGATCAGTGCATTTGAAGTGTGAATTTTATAACTACATTTTCATAGACAATGATGAAACTAAAGAAAAGAGAGGCTGTTACATTTACTTGTGACTACTAGATTTGGGTTTTACTTGTTTATTTTTTGTATTGATTCTGCACCATGTCTCTACTTGGCTTAAGATTTATTCACACTTAATATTCCTGTTTTAATAAATCCTCTCAATAATAATTGTAGAAACTGAAGGGCACTCAGTTGCTCAAACACCTTCAGCTTCTGCCCAAGATCCAAGATCAGATTCCTAGATGCTTAACTAAAGATGACTTGAAAAAGAGTTAACCAAGAACTTCAACTGAACAGCAAAATCAATGGTTTAAGAATCAAAGAATCGAAAACAAAAACTAAAGAATAAAGAACAGAGAAGTATTAACGTGGTTCAGCTAAGTCACTTAGCTTACATCCACGGAGGAACAAGACTTCAGGCTTTATTGAATGAACTTCAAGATTACAGAGAATTACAGAGTGT
>MKYO02027063.1:20260-44090 GCA_002013955.2 Citrus medica
TGGTGGTTTTCCACTGCCAACCACACTTCACAACTCAAATAAGCCTTCATCTGACCATCATGCATCTCCGTTACAGCCACTATCAGGGCCAGCAACAAACCTCAATGCACCTTATTCAGCCTCAGTTTTGCCGCGCTCTTGTTCTTAAACTATGGTTACTCATATGATCCAGCGTCTAAATATCTTATCGCATGACTCGTATCTATATCTGCTCCAAATTCGAAAAAAAATTAAAATCCAAATATATTCTAGATCCGCTATGAATTCTAAAACTCAGCAATAAAAAAGTAATAATTTTTTAGAATGAAAATTGAAGGCTAAAATGTTTTGATAACAAATAAATTATATAATTTATCTCAAAATATAATAAATATTGTAGTTTATACTTTTACACCAAAACAACAAATAAGAAAGATAATAAAATATTATTCAAAAGTAATTGCAAGAGTAAAATCAATCTAATATTTTTAGCCGCTGCATATGGTGGTTTTCCACTGCCAACCACACTTCACAACTCCAATAAGCCTTCATCTGACCATCATGCATCTCCGTTACAGCCACTGTCAGTGCCAGCAACAAACCTCAACGCACCTTATTTAGCCTCAGTTTTGCCGCGCTCTTATTCTTAAACTATGGCTACTCATATGAACCAGCGCCTAAAGATCTTATCGCATGACTCGTATCGTTCAGCACCAAATACCACTAGTGATGTCGTGCTCGGTAGCTCTCACCCACCTCGGCTAAGACCTCTTAATCCCACAACCCGAAACCCAAACACTATGCCCAGGGCATCTTATGCTCCTATTTTGGGCCCTGCCTCCATCCTTAATGCTTTTGCCCCTCTTCGGCCTCATAATTCTTGTAGGGAAAGGGACTACCACAAGCAGCTGAAATTAAGTAGAAACAAAACTCTTTCCCACTTTGTGTCATTACTATAGGATGTGCACCACAAATAAATATGCAGAAAAATAAACCAATAAATCCAAAGTAAAAACCAACCACAAGAGACACCAATTTTTACTTGGAAAATCTAAATCGGAAAAAATCACAGGACCGTGGTCCAATATAAAATACATATCAACACCAGTAGAAATGTAGAGGGCAATGTCATGAACTTATCCTCCAAAATTGGGACAAAACGGACCTAAAATAGCCTTCCGATCGTTGAATCAAAGATTGAAACTCCAAAGAAATCTCTCTCTCGCAGTGCCTCCTCAATTCGCGAAATGCGTACAGCTCCGGCGATTCTTCACTTATTTCCTTTATATATTTTTTTGGTTAATTTCATCGAATTCTAAAATTTTACAATAATTACGTATCAAGTATATCATTTTAGAGTTTAGTCATTTTGGTCCACCAAAGTATGATGGACCCTACAATTATTTCCTTGTAGTTATAGTTATATCGGCTCTATTACATCGTGGTGAGCCTGTTGTCCTCTTCTCAACAGTGGAAGTAAAAGCCATGGTCGGATCGTTTAAACCGGACTTGTTTGGTATGTTTTCTTTTGGTCGTCCCTCTGGGAATGTTCTTGAAAAAGTTTTTATTTCTTTGCTTGATAATAGACATGTGTTTATCAAACTCTCCTCGGAGGAAGACTACTCGCGTATTTGGGTGAGGCAGGCTTGGTATTTTAGCAATTAGGGAACGAGAATTTTTAAGTGGAGTACTACTTTTCATTGTTCGGCCGAATCCCCTATTATGCATGTTTGTGTATCCTTGCCTGATTTGCCTCTGCGTTTTCTCCACTGTAAGTCAGCTTTGTTTTCTATTTCTGCTTTTATTGGCACCTCATTGCGTGTTGATCATGCGATGACCAATCAAGTGATATATAATTTAGTTGTCTAATTTTTTTCAATCAATAGAACCCATTTTTTTTCTTCAAAAAAAACAAACATTTCAGCGGAATTATCAACATGCAATTTTTAAAAAAGAAAAAAACTCCAAATCTCGACAGTAATCTACCACCAACCTCCACAAAACTATCAAAGGCTCAAAGCATGATCAAACAATAGTAATGGAGAAAATTGTAAATACATGGATTACTCAATTTTTCAGCGATCAGTGCATTTGAAGTGTGAATTTTATAACTACATTTTACATAGACAATGATGAAACTAAAGAAAAGAGAGGCTGTTACATTTACTTGTGACTACTAGATTTGGGTTTTACTTACTCGTTTATTTTTTGTATTGATTCTGCACCATGTCTCTACTTGGCTTAAGATTTATTCACACTCAATATTCATGTTTTAATAAATCCTCTCAATAATAATAATCGTAATAACAATACACATGTTAAGTCACAAAGTGTCTAAATAAAACCGTGCTCAATCCCAAACATTAATGCGCATGAAACATTTACGAATTTGGGCAGGCGAAGACTCCTACCAAATTAATATAGAATAAACATGCAACGCCTATTTTAGTGAAATAATCGGCCACCGAATTACCATGTTTCCAAGGACAGGTTGATTTCTTATTACGTACTATAATAGTCACATCTGATTACCTGTCCATTGAAAAGAATTTAGAAAAAGGACAGAAAAAAGACGACCACAATCTATAGAAGGATGTACAATACAGATCAAGAATATGAAAAATAATTATCCACCTTTCATGCATCACCTTTCGTCATATGACATATATGGCACACCTTTGACTCTATTTAAAGTGAAAGTTGCAATATATCGGTGCACTTGGCTCCATTCATATTCAGGGTTATAGTTTTCGTTTACATTAGAAAAAAGGTACGAACGAGCAAAATGAGTACTTTCAACAAAGTTACGTTGTTACTGGCTCTTCTTCTTGTTTCGTACACATCGGCGAGAAAACCCTCTCTTATGAGCCTTAAAGTCCATATAAACATCTTCAATAAGTTGGGAAATGGCTTGGATGTTACAGTTCATTGCAAGTCCAAGAATGATGATCTTGGTGAACGTTTGCTTCATCAGAACGAGAGTTTTTTCATTCATTTCCATCCACAAGTTTTTCAAAGAACTCTATACTATTGTAGTTTTAAATGGAGTGGGCAGATTCATCGGTTTGACATATATAATGGGCATAGGGATGGGTGCACAGAGTGTAATTGGAGTATCTTACAAGATGGGCCATGTTTGGCCGAGACTCCTTTTAGTCCTGGAGCTTGTTACAAATATCATTGATTCGAAATGATTAATACTCTTTGTATGTTTATTTATATGTTATAAAAACTATATTATGATGGTTGGACAAGCTTTTTCGTTAGGAATCTCCTTCAGTTGAACTTTTGTTTTGAAGCATACGTGAACCTCAGCACATAGGATTTTATCTGTAAGAGATAAATTCTATGGGTTAATTTCAAATTATCTCTCTCATAAAATAACAATCTTCAGTGTTTTTAAACTATTTAAATCTTAATTGCTCCCCATATTTCTTAAGAAGAAAAAAATCTTTTCATCAATGCGCCCCTTTTTTCCCTTTATCTTCGAGGAATTTTCCTGTACTCCCCTCGACCATGTCTGTCGTACTCTTGGATCAATTTTATATCCAAATTCACACTGACTTCCTTTAGGTTTAAACGAGCTTTCCTTTGACTGTTATCATCATGGTTAGTTTTGTAATTTAATTTAGAAGATCAAAATCATATCGCTCTTCATTTACGATAGATTGTGGAGTTCTGCTATCATAAAAATAAAAAATACTAACAAATTTATTTGATTGTTAGATCATAAAAATCATTTGTTTTCATAGTTCCATTCTTCAATAATTTTCTAAATAACATCAAGGAGGAACTGGGATTTTACCATTTGAATCTAAAGTATCATATCAAACGGACAGTGGGCAATCGATTGATTCATTAAGAGAAAAAATACTAATAAATTTAGTTTTAATTAATTCATTGTGACCAATCATAAAATTGATTTATGTTAATAATTCCCACTCTTCATTAATCTCCCAAACAGTATCAATAAGTAATTGGGATTTTTATTATTTGTCTTCCAATCTAATATGATTAGATTACGCTTTAGTAGATGCGTGATTAGACCTCATTCTATTCCAAATAACTCAATGAAATTTTTAATCATGCTTTAACTGTGATTAGATGACGTTACAATCCAAATGACTCTACTGGAGAGATTTTTAATAAATTATCCCAAATTATTACAGAAAAAGGAATTTTATTGAATATTTAAAGTTGGAAGTTATGAAAAAAATAACAAGACATCCTTGTTTATAATAGGTAAACCCACTTCCCTATGTTAATTCAAAATGAGAAACTAAATCAACATTATAATAAAACTAAAAGATTAAAATACTACCATAATTGATTCTAATTAAAAATATAAAATATCAAAAATAACTAAATAACAAAATCCTAAGGTCCTAGAATAACATCCTACATCGTAGCCATCTTGAAAATACTCTATTTTATTGTAATTTTAAATGGAATAGGAGTTTCCTTGGTTTTACATATATATATGATGAGCTTAAGGATTCCTGCCATGACTGTACCAGGAATACATTACGGTCTGGTCCACATTTGGATGACCCTTCCTTAAGCCGTGCTACTTGCTTTCAATATCATTAGGAATGAATTATGCTCTTTGTAAGTTTATTTATATGCAAATAAAAGATCAACTATAATTGTTGGACGAGATCTATGTTACAACCTTTCTTTCAGCAATTGTACTTGAACTTGTTGTTTGTACAGGAACCTTAAGAAAATTAAGATGTGCACTGGTTTATTAAGATAATAGTTTAATATGATGGCAAATCTTAGAAAATTTTAATTTGCTAAAACACCCAGAATATCACAATTGGTATAATACACGAACCAATCACTCTTAAGGATACACAAAATTTTGTATAATTCAACTTGAAATTGGGTTTTACCTTTTGCGTTGGATACCTATACATCATAGGCCCAATCCTCAACAATTGATGTAAGGATCAATCTTACTAGTTGAAATCTTATGGAACAACTAAAGTACATCGAATGAAAGGGTTGGCGCTAGTGTCACCTTCTACAATTGGGTGATTTTATTTTGGGTAAGAGAAAGAACTGCTGAGTGTTGTTGCACTTTAATTAGTAGTGAGAAGTTGTTTATGGTAGTGAAAACGTAGGTCAACTGACAATACCTTTTTGCATGGCGGTTGACTTAAGTAGTAGAATTTCTTGGAAAGTTTGGAACTTGAACGCTGCTAATATAAGTGGAAGATAAATTGGGTTGTGATTACACTACTAAGCAAATTATAAATATGTGAGCACATTTAATTCGGAATTACATGTTGCTGTTTAAAATACACCGTATTTGCCAACCGTTATTTTAGTTTGATAAAAATTGCATCCTCAAAAATAATATTCCATTCTGTTCTATATAATATACCGCATGTGGAGCCTTGACTTCAATACTCCCACATTAGCCAACGTTGTCCCAAACTGAATCCAGCTTGTAACGCCCTAACTTTCACCGCTTCGCCAGTACGGCGGCTGTCACAACTCTAGCCCTTTTTTATGGTGCTACCCCAACTGAAGGCCTTTTCCCCTTTCATCTTGTGTCATCAGTTAGTTTCCCTAATCTGCAAACTGCATCTTTTTAGGCACATTGTGATGTTCATGAACCCAATTCAACTACTACTCAAACGTTTTTAGCCGCTGCATATGGTGGTTTTCCACTGCCAACCACACTTCACAACTCAAATAAGCCTTCATCTGACCATCATGCATCTCCGTTACAGCCACTATCAGGGCCAGCAACAAACCTCAATGCACCTTATTCAGCCTCAGTTTTGCCGCGCTCTTGTTCTTAAACTATGGTTACTCATATGATCCAGCGCCTAAATATCTTATCGCATAACTCGTATCTATATCTGCTCCAAATTCGAAAAAAAATTACAATCCAAATATATTCTAGATCTGCTATGAATTCTAAAACTCAGCAATAAAAAAGTAATAATTTTTTAGAATGAAAATTGAAGGCTAAAATGTTTTGATAACAAATAAATTATATAATTTATCTCAAAATATAATAAATATTGTAGTTTATACTTTTACACCAAAACAACAAATAAGAAAGATAATAAAATATTATTCAAAAGTAATTGCAAGAGTAAAATCAATCTATTATTTTTAGCCGCTGCATATGGTGGTTTTCCACTGCCAACCACACTTCACAACTCCAATAAGCCTTCATCTGACCATCATGCATCTCCGTTACAGCCACTGTCAGTGCCAGCAACAAACCTCAACGCACCTTATTTAGCCTCAGTTTTGCCGCGCTCTTATTCTTAAACTATGGCTACTCATATGAACCAGCGCCTAAAGATCTTATCGCATGACTCGTATCTATATCTGCTCCAAATTCGAAAAAAATTAAAATCCAAATATATTCTAGATCCGCTATGAATTCTAAAACTCAGCAATAAAAAAGTAATAATTTTTTAGAATGAAAATTGAAGGCTAAAATGTTTTGATAACAAATAAATTATATAATTTATCTCAAAATATAATAAATATTATAGTTTATACTTTTACACCAAAACAACAAATAAGAAAGATAATAAAATATTATTCAAAAGTAATTGCAAGAGTAAAATCAATCTATTATTTTTAGCCGCTGCATATGGTGGTTTTCCACTGCCAACCACACTTCACAACTCCAATAAGCCTTCATCTGACCATCATGCATCTCCGTTACAGCCACTGTCAGTGCCAGCAACAAACCTCAACGCACCTTATTTAGCCTCAGTTTTGCCGCGCTCTTATTCTTAAACTATGGCTACTCATATGAACCAGCGCCTAAAGATCTTATCGCATGACTCGTATCTATATCTGCTCCAAATTCGAAAAAAATTAAAATCCAAATATATTCTAGATCCGCTATGAATTCTAAAACTCAGCAATAAAAAAGTAATAATTTTTTAGAATGAAAATTGAAGGCTAAAATGTTTTGATAACAAATAAATTATATAATTTATCTCAAAATATAATAAATATTGTAGTTTATACTTTTACACCAAAACAACAAATAAGAAAGATAATAAAATATTCTTCAAAAGTAATTGCAAGAGTAAAATCAATCTAATATTCTATTGTCTTCTTCATCATTCTAATATCCACACACACCCACCCTCATTCTTACAATATTAGATAATGACATATAAATTAAATATGATTTATATTCAGCGTTTTGTTATTTTTATTATGGTCATATTTGACTAAATATATGAATAACTATATTCCTTAAAAATTATTTGGCCAATATAGTAAAATAAATTACCAAGTTGTATTACTTGACTTACAATTTGAATATTGCATGTACATGCTTTGGGGCTGGTTGACATTTAAATTTACAAAACTAAACTTTAAGTTTTAAGAGTTTAAATGCATGGTAAATACCACTAATATAGTATGAATAAAATTTATTATCATTATAATTCTATAATTGTTAAGAGACTTTTAAAATTAAATTAAATTAAAAGATTGGTGAATATGGATATTGATTTAGATATTAGGATAGATCCAGACCTACTCCAGATCTGTCTTAGATCCGCACATCAATATCCAAATCTGATCCAAATTTATTTTAAATCGACCCAAATCCGATCCGATTGGATTTGGATCACGTGGATAACAGTTCACTGTGATAGTCAGAGTGCTATTTGTTTAAGCAAAAACTAGATACACCATGAGAAGACCAAACACATTGACATCAAGCTTCATTTTGTCAAGCTGGAAGTGTCTAAAGGAGTGGTAAAACTGGTGAAAATACACATTGATGACAATGTGGCAGATATGTTAACCAAAGCTCTACCTGGTGCCAAGTTTGAGTTCTGTGTGAACTCAGCTGGTGTCTGTAGGATATAAGCTACAGGGGATATGGTGATGGAGAAGGAAGAGGAGTAACAGATTTGGTTCAAGATGGAGAATGTTGAGAAGTGAACTGCAAATCTGAAGTTGTAGTTGAATAGGACATGTCAGTTTAGATGTTCTGAACTGGATACTATGTCGGTTTTGTGGCACTGGTGAGGCATATGACGAGCATGGTGGATCAGCCGAATAAGTAAGTTGAGCACGTGATATTGCACATGCTTTACTTATCCTAAACGACTGAAGAAGGCTGCGTTTTGAGTGATGCTTTTACACGTGTACTGAAACCAGTTTGAAAGGCTGTTAATGCTGTTAAGATCAGCGGGAAATTTCTAGGTTTTGTTAGCAACAAACTCAGGTCTGGTGAGCTGGTTTCTGGGGGTTCTTTCTAGGGCAATTCAGACGTGCATATAAGCTGTCCTTGCTTCATTATTGTAATCATTCAAGAGTGTGATAGTTTTGGAGACATCTTGTATATTGTAAACAAGAAATCAGTAAAGGCTCTTTCTCTTCTTCACAGTGGATGTAGGTCACCTGGTGGCTGAACCACTTAACTCATTTTTGCATCTGACTGTGTGTGATTGTTTCTGTTTTCTTTCTTTGATAAGTTGTTCTACGTAGCATTGGTTGATCTTATTTGATTCTTTGATTAAGGCTAAGTCGAGTGGATCTTGGGAGATTGAGATTGGTTTATTTGCTGGTCTTGGTCCAATAAATTGGTATCAGAGCAGTCACTGCTTTCTTTAATCTTGGAAATGGGATCAGCTAGGCTTGAGGTGGAAACATTCACAGGTGAAAATGACTTTCACCTATGGAGGCTCAAGATGAGAGCCTTGTTGGTGCATTAAGGTTTGGATGAAGCTCTTGCTGAGGAATCATCTTCAAAGAAGCCAAGAAAGGTCTCTGTTGATGATCTACCTGATGTGCTAGACAGAGCTCATACTGCTATAATCTTGAGCCTGTGTGATGGAGTACTTAGAGAAGTTGGTGGTGAAAAGGCAGCTGCAGGGTTATGGAAGAAGCTTGAAGATTTATACACCAAGAAATCAATGGCTAAGAGATTAGCCACCAAGAAAAAATTGTACACGTTACAGATGGAAGAGGGGTCATCAATAACAGATCACATTGATGCCTTCAATAAGATCATTCTTGATCTTGAGGACATAAATGTAAAGATTAATGATGAAGATAAAGAAATGATCTTGCTGTGCTCATTACCAAGCTCCTTTGAACATCTGGTTGACACACTAATGTATGGGAGGCAGACCCTTACAATGGTAGATGTGAAGGAAACTTTGAGCTCCAAGAGTGCCACAAAGAGGGATTCAAGAGAGGCTGAAGGTTTAATGGCAAGAGGGAGATCTAAAAAGAAAGAGAGCAACAAGGGCAAGAAGAAAATATCCAAATCCAGGTCCAAGAACATGAAATGCTTCCACTGCCACAATGAAGGCCATTTATAAAAGGATTGCCCAGAAAAGAAAAATAAGCTAAAAGATACAAGGGAGAAAACTGGAGATGCTGTTATTGCTTCAGAAAGTCAAGAATATGATGGATATGACTCAGCTGGAGTTCTACTTATGACTGATGACCAAACCAGAGGTAATTGGGTTCTAGATTCTGGTTGCTCCTTTCATATGTACCCAAATAAAAATTTATTCCTTAACTATGAAGCCTATGATGAAGGAGTAGTAGTAATGGGGAATGATGCAATCTGTAAGGTAGTTGGGAAGGGCATAATAAGACTGAAAATGTTAGATGGTATGACCAGGGAGTTAGCTAATGTAAGACATGTGCCTGACCTTAAAAGGAATATAATCTCCTTAGGCATGCTAGATAAAATGGGTTGTCTTATTAAGCTGGAATTAGGTACCTTAAAGGTGATGAGAGGGTCAATGGTATTAATGAAGAGAAGTTTAAGCAATGGCCTGTATGTGCTTCAAGGTACAGCAGTTATAGGGGCTGTTGGGGTCTTAAACCAGAATCTAGATAAAATAATGATGTGGCATTTAAGGTTAGGTCATATGAGTGAAAGAGGGCTGAGGGAACTATCAAAGCAGGGAGTCTTAGGGAAGGACAAAATAGAGACTTTGAGGTTTTGTGAAGAATGTGTATTAGGCAAATCTTCAAGAGTAAAATTCAATACTGGAGTCCATAACTCAAAGGGAACCCAAGACTATATCCATGCTGATCTATGGGGACCTGCACAGACAACATCCTTAGGTGGAGCTAGATACTTCATGTCTCTAATAAATGACTTTTCAAGGATGGTGTGGGTTTATGTGTTAAAAACCAAGGATGATGCCTTTGAGAAATTCAAAATCTGGAAGACCTTGGTAGAAACACAAACCAACAGAAAAGTTAGAAGGTTGAGAACTAACAATGGGTTAGAGTTTTGTAACAAAAGGTTTGATGATTTTTGTACTGAAAATGGGGTTGTGAGGCACAAAACAGTGAAACATACACCTCAGCAAAATGGATTAGCTGAGAGGATGAACAGAACCTTGATTGATAAGGTAAAGTACATGCTTATTCAATCAAGGCTACCTATGTCATTATGGGCAGAGACCCTATCGACTTTCTGTTACATTGTTAACATGAGTCCATCTTCTGGAATCAACTTCAAAACTTCAATTGAGCTTTGGACAGGTAAGCCAGCTGACTATTCAAACTTAAGGGTATTTGGATGCCCTGCATATGCTCACACAAAGCAAGGGAATCTAGAACCTAGAGCTCTTAAGGGTGTGTTTATTGGCTATCCAAAAGGGGTAAAGGGATACAAACTCTGGTGCACTGATTTCAAGCCACCAAAAGTCATAATCAGCAGAGATGTGGTCTTTAATGAAGCTGAAGTGTGCAAACACTTAGAAGCCTCAAAAATTGAACCCAATTACCCCATGAGTGAGAACCACAAGTCTCAGTTTGAGGTGGAGTCATCAACTACAGCTGCAAAAGGGAGGACTATTGTTGAATCAGAATCTGAAGCTGATAAGAATATGTCTAAATCAGAGACTGAATCTGAAGATGACCAAGGTGAAAGAAGTTATCAACTTGTAAGAGATAGGGAAAGAAGGGTTATAAGACCACCTAAGAGATATGCACATGCAGACCTGATTGCATTTGCATTAACAGCAGCACATGAACTTGACACAGATGAACCAAAAACATACTCAGAAGCTATAAAAGGAAATGAATCAGAAAAATAGAAGACTGTTATGGATGAGGAGATGCAGTCATTGTTCAAGAATCACACTTGGACCTTAATTGAAAAACCACCAAACAAGAAAGTAGTTGGCTGTAAGTGGGTTTACAAGGTTAAAGATGGTATACCAGAAGTTGAGCCAAAGAGATCCAAAGCCAGGCTTGTAGCCAAAGGCTTCACACAAAAGGAAGGGATAAATTATACAGAAATCTTCTCTCCTATAGTAAGGCATACCCCTTTAAGGATCTTGCTAGCACTTGTAGCAGTGAGAAACATGCATATTGAGCAGATGGATGTTAAGACTGCTTTTCTTCATGGTGAGTTGAATAAAATGATTGTGATGAAATAACCAGAAGGATATGTAGATCCAAGAAGACCTGATCATGTGTGTCATCTCAGAAAATCCTTATATGGGCTTAAGCAATCCCCAAGACAATGGTACTTGAGGTTTGACAGGTTTATGCCTGAAAACAGTTTTCAGAGGTGTCCTTTTGATTGTTGTGTGTATCATAAGGGTGTGGGAGATGACAGTGAGATTTATCTGTTGCTATATGTTGACGATATGTTGATAGCATGTAAACATATGGATCAGATAAATAAACTAAAACAGCAACTGAGGGGTTCATTTAATATGAAGGATCTTGGTGAGGCAAATAAGATCCTTGGTGTTGAGTTTATTAGAGATAGAAGGAATGGCACCCTAATTCTATCACAACAGAACTACATCAGAAAAGTGCTTGAGAGGTTTGAAATGGGAAAAGCCAAGCCAGTTCAGACTCCACTACCAGCTCATTTCATATCGTCATCACAACAGTGTCCAAAAACTGATGCTGAAAGATCTGAAGCTAGCTCAATTCCATATTCAAGTGCAGTAGGGTGTATGATGTATGCAATGGTCTTGACTAGACCTAATTTGTCCTATGCAGTTAGTGTAGTAAGCAGATATATGGCAAATCCAGGGAAAGAACATTGGAAGGCTGTGATGTGGATTTTGAGGTACTTTAATAGCACCATAAACTATGGTTTGATATATGGAACTGATGGAAGGAAGGAGATCAATGTAGAAGGTTTTGTGGATTCAGACTATGCTGGAGACCTTGATAAGAGGAGGTCATTGACTGGATATTTGTTCAAACTGAGTAGGTGCACTATAAGTTGGAAAGCTTCTTTGCAAAATGTTGTTGCTTTGTCAACAACTGAGGCTAAGTATACTGCTGCAACAGATGCAATTAAAGAAGCTATTTGGCTTAAAGGAATGGTGACTGACCTGGGGTATGAACAGAGGCAAATAACAGTTCACTGTGATAGTCAGAGTGCCTATCTGTTTAAGCAAAAACCAGATACACCATGAGAAGACCAAACACATTGACATCAAGCTTCATTTTGTCAGGCTGGAAGTGTCTAAAGGAGTAGTAAAACTGGTGAAAATACACACTGATGACAATGTGGTAGATATGTTAACCAAAGCTCTACCTGGTGCCAAGTTTGAGTTCTGTGTGAACTCAGCTGGTGTCTGCAGGATATAAGCTGCATGGGATATGGTGATGGAGAAGGAAGAGGAGTAACAGATTTGGTTCAAGGTGGAGAATGTTGAGAAGAGAACTGCAAATCTAAAGTTGTAGTTGAATAGGACATGTCAGTTTAGATGTTCTGCACTGGATGATATGTCAGTTTTGTGGCACTGGTGAGGCGTATGACGAGCATGGTGGATCAGCCGAATAACTAAGTTGAGCACGTGATGTTGCACATGCTTTACTTATCCTAAACGACTGAAGAAGGTTGCGTTTTGAGTGAAGCTTTTACACGAGTACTGAAACCAGTTTGAAAGGCTGTTAATGCTGTTAAGATTAGCGGGAAATTTCTGGGTTTTGTTAGCAACAAACTCAGGTCTGGTGAGTTGGTTTCTGGGGGTTGTTTCTAGGGCAATTCAGACGTGTATATAAGCTGTCCTTGCTTCATCATTGTAATCATTCAAGAGTGTGTTAGTTTTCGAGACATCTTGTATATTGTAAACAAGAAATCAGTAAAGGCTCTTTCTCTTCTTCACAGTGGATGTAGGTCACCTGGTGGCTGAACCACTTAACTCATTTTTGCATCTGACTGTGTGTGATTGTTTCTGTTTTCTTTCTTTGATAAGTTGTTCTACGTAGCATTGGTTGATCTTATTTGATTCTTTGATTAAGGCTAAGTCGAGTGGATCTTGGGAGATTGAGATTGGTTTATTTGCTGGTCTTGGTCCAACACTTTTTCTATATCTTAAAATTGTAATTCGGATAAGAAGCAATGATTGACTAGTGATCATCATATCCTATATAGTATGTTCTAAATGTGGCATACTTACTTATTCTCTCTCTATATATATAAATATTGAAAAAGGACTTGTACACCCAAATGTTTAGGGAAATGAACAAAAAATTCCCTAGCATTTTGAAAAGAAACATTTAAACTCCAACTTGTTAACTGAGGGAAAATTTCCCTTACTAATTCTAAAAATTCAAGAAAAATGATAATTAGAGTCCATCGTGAATACACTTGTCCTTAAGTTTATTACTCTGATGGTCTCTCGGAAAAATGGATTATTGCTGAGGAACATTTTCCTCCGTAAAAATAAAATACGTCTATCAAAAAATTTGTTTAAATGACGAATAAGAACATTTCTTAGGGACACATTTTTGCGGTAATAATATTTTTCCAATAAAATATATCCATCAGTAAAAATATGTAACTTTTTGAAAAAAAAAAAGATGTGAACTATATTTTAAACCTTATAAATATCGAATCGTCCTTAAAAAATGTGAAACTTTTTTCCATAATCAATTTTTACACAAATTATATAATCGAAGTGTAATAAAATTAAAACAATTACTAAAAAATATAATTGAGTTCATTATATTAAAATAAAAATCCAATACTTTACACTTCAAGAAGAAGGATTGTACATTCCCTCTTCTTATATATTCCATCAAGTGTTCTGTTCATCGCTTTGAATTTTTTCTTCATCTTTATCTTCAAGAATAGAGATGGCAGAAAAGTCCGCCCGGACCGGATCCGGACCGGACCCGGCACATGCGGTCCGGGTAAAACCCGGCCCGCATGCATGAAAAAAGCGAATCCGGGCATTGATTTTCAATGTCCAGCTGTTTCCGGGCACGGGTCCGGTTACAGCACCAAGAACCCGAAACCCGGACCCGTGCCCGCTATTTTTTTAAGTAAAAAAAAAATGAAACTATAAAAATGAAAATTGCATTTTTCCTTTACCCAATTTCGCCCAAACCCGACCGGCCAACCAACCCTAAATCGCGAATTCGCGACAAGTCTCAGATATCAGAATCGACATCTCCTCCCTCCGTCTCTCCACCATTACCAGCAGCCACCACCTATCCTTCACCGATGGCGATGCAGTATTGACAGTTGACTGCGCCTCTCCCTCCACGAACCGCAAAGCACCGTCGTCACTCGTCAGTCCGTCAAAGAGCTCTTCACTGTTTGGTCAGCTTCTCAGCGGCAGCCACCGCGCGATGGCGTCCGCCACCATAGCTGGTCTCACACTCTCACTCCATTGTTTTGTCACCATATCAGCTGCAACTGCAAGCCTGCAGCCCACAACCACGACCCATGACCCACGAAGTAATTTTTTTTGGCTGTTTTTTCAAAAAAAATGATGAAATTGCTTTCGATAAATGCTTAATTATTTTCTTGGATGCTGGAAGTGTTTACGTTGTTAATGGCTGCACAAAACATAATAAGAAAGAGCTAATGTTAAACACCCTCATTATGCTATTGTAGTAGTTTTTCTATTTCATATGGGTGTTTCGTTTGGAATACGTTTGATCTCATTTATCTGCAATCGTTTTGAAATAGCTCACAGTTCACAATTTACAGCTGATCAATTGAACAATTTCTGGCATTAATTCCTGTTTAAGTTGCAGCTAGCTAGACTTGAACTAAAGAGGCTAGAATAATGATTAGGAATAGCAAGCCTTTCGATTCTGAGATAATTTCAACGATATGTGAAAGAAGGTCTGAAATTTTGAGTTAATGAAGCTGTAGGATAAATTAGCATTCTGTTTTCCTTTTCCTTTTATATTTTCTTTTACTGAGCAATGAAATGAATCTTGAATAATGAACATTTAGATTAATTAATTGTGAAGAATCTACATGCTGCGAGGATATGAACAAACGTTTGCATGTATTTCGTATTTAAACACAAACAAAAGTGTATTAAAATAATCTGAGTGAAGAGAACTGAAAACTGGAAACAAAGTGTTAGGATATGAACATTCTAGACTTGACAAAATACTTGCTTCAGTCTATTAATTAATTAAACCTGTTTATTTTCTTTGTATTGTGGTCCTGTTCATGCAATTGCTCTAGAAATTTCTCAGTTGTTTATTTATTTATCTGTCTGGTCTTTCTTCTTTGCTTTTTAGGTTGCTTGTAAGTTAATTTAGGTTGCTTGTAAGTTAATTTTGTTATATAATATTATAACTATGTAATTTGCATGATTATTTATAATTATTCATTATTTTTTTATAATAAACAGCAGTGCGATGTCACAGTCACAGTCATTGTCAGACAATATAGAAATTAATTCGTCAAATGCTCCAAATTTATCTCGGAATGTTGAAGATAGCAATGATAATGAGGTTGAGGAGATTTCACTGTCAACTCTTAAAGATAAAAAGGGAAAGAAAGTCTCTACAGCTTGGGATCACTTTACAAAAGTAACTATTAATGGAGAAAAAAAGGCAAAGTGCATGCACTGTAATGCAATTTTAGAAGCCAAATACACATCAGGGACCACGAGCTTGAATAGACACGTGAAATCTTGTTTTTCGAGGAGTCAACCGAAAATACAAGAAGCACTTCAAGGAAGTCTCAAAGTGCTCAAAAGAGAGGATGGGAGTTGTGACATTGGCTTTGATAGTTTCGATCCAAAAGTTTTGCGGAGTTTGATCGCAAGGATGGTGGTGATGCATGAGCTTCCACTTAAATTTGTGGAATATAAAGGCTTTAGAGAAATGATGGCACATGCCAACCCCGTGGTTAAGCCAATGAGTAGAAATACATTGAAGAGTGAGATTTCGAAACTTTATCATATTGAGAAGGTTAAGACTTTGCATATGTTGGAGAAAAATCAAGGTAGAGTGGCTATTACTACGGATTTATGGACAGCAAGTAACCAGAAAAAAGGATACATGGTTGTCACAGCACATTTTATTGACAACTCTTGGAAATTGCATAGCCGAATTTTAAGGTAATTTCTAATTTGTCTATAACTTTTTATTTGCTTAATTTTTCTTTCAATTTGTTATTACTTATATTTGATTTCTTTTAAAGTTTAAATTGTTATAATATTTTAAGTTTGTGCATTTAATATTATCACTTGAATATTTGTTAGGTTTATTTATGTTCTGAGCCCTCCTACTGCTGAGGCCCTTTCTAATGAGTTGGTGCAATGTCTGTTGGATTGGAACATGGATAGAAAGTTGTCTTCAATGACCTTGGATAATTGTAGCACTAATGATGCGATGGTGGAGAAATTGTTATTAAGGTTTGATGTCGGTACCTTAATTTCCAATGGTAAATTTTTTTCATATGAGATGTACTGCTCATATACTGAATTTGGTTGTGCGGGATGGGTTGAAAGTTATAGAACATGGGGTTGGAAAGATTAGGGAGAGTGTTAGTTACTGGACACAAACTCCAAAACGATTTGAATCTTTTGAGCTAGCTGCTAGGCAACTGAAAATTAATTGTAAAAAAAGTTTGAAGTTAGATTGTCCAACTCGTTGGAATTCTACTTATGCCATGCTTGATGTAGCACTAATGTATAAAAGTGTTTTTTCTCGGCTACAACAACGTGAGTCTCAATATAAGAGCTTGCCTAGTGATAGTGAGTGGGATTTGGCAGCCACAATGGTGGAGCATTTGAAATCATTTTACATGTTAACGGAGATGTTTTCGGGTACAAAATACCCTACTGCTAATTTGTTCTTTCCGTTAATATGTAAAATGAAAATGTCAATTAATGGGTGGCGCACTTCCGATAATCTTGCTATTAGAACTATGGCTGATAAAATGGTTGATAAATTTGAAAAATATTGGAATGAAATTCATCCGATGTTAGTTGTGGCTGTAGTTCTTGATCCGAGATATAAGATGTTGTTGATTGATTTTTATTTCCCAAAAATCTATGGTGATACATCGGATGAGCATATTGAGCGTGCACATAAGCTTTGTCATGATTTAGTGAAAGAATATGAAATGAAAGCTATGGTTTTGAGTGATAGGCAGGATGTTGGGTTGGATGATGTTCCTTTGGAATATTCTTCGAATCCGAATAAGTATTGGGATGTAGATGAGTTTGAAACATTTCGGAGTCGAAATAAGCGTGTTAAGGTGACTAAGTCGGAGTTGGATAGGTATTTAGATGATAAATTATTGGATACTATTTCGAACTTTGATATTTTAGCTTTTTGGAAGATGCACACAGGCCAATATCCTATGTTGGGCGAGTTGGCCAAGGATATCTTAGCCGTTCCTGTATCCATCGTTGCCTCTGAGTCCGCTTTTAGTACCGGGGGCAGATTTTTGAGTCCACATCGTAGTAGACTTCATCCTAACACTTTGGAATCCTTAATGTGTGCTCAAAATTGGATTTGGGCTTCTTCTCGAGGTATAAAGTTATTTAAATTATATTATCGTATTATTTGTTTGCTCAAAATGTTTTTAAATCTTAATATGTTATTTTTGTTATTAGGTGGAGTTCCGGAAAATGAGATTTTTGCTGGGGAGGAGTTAATTTCATATGATAATAATGATGATGGGGCACAATCGTCGAGCTGCTTGACATAATCTGTTATTTTAAACTCTTTTATGAATTATGTGTGTTTGATATTTTGGGATTTTTATATGTTATGTTGGTTATTGATATTGGAGTTATTATGATATGTATTATGCAATATGTTGGGTGTTAGTATGCTACATTTATTTAGATTTATTTGGTGATTATTGTGATGTTCAATTTAAATTTTTGATAGGGATTGAATGAATTTAGTTTAGAAATTGAATAAATTTAGGTAGTGGATAATAGATTGAAATGATTTTTATTTGTTATTTACTTAAATTTATAAAGTAGATTGAAATTGAAATAGTTAAGATGTTGTAATAATTTATTATAGAATTTTTTCCTTTTTTTAATTTGATAATTCCGTTAGATGTTTGCTTATAGTTAAGATGTTTTGATTTTGGATTGTTAATGGACTTATGGTTTGTTAGAATTTAGAAATAAACAATTGTTTTGACACCTTTTATTTATTCTTTTTGGGCGTGTGATTTGTCTTTTAATTTTTGTGTGTTGTGAGAAATGAATTTCGAAGCTATATGTAATATGTGCGTTTCTGATTTTGTCCCATATATTATGACCACTCAAATTCATCACCACTCAAATCCGGGTAGAGAAAACCCAGAAAAAACCCATGCCCGGATGGTGCCAGGCATGTGCCCGGCCCGCATAGAAAAATTTCGGGCACGGTGCGGGTCCGGGTAGCAACATTTGATATCCGGGTCGGTCCCGGGCAGCCCCAAACTCGGACCCGACCCGAACTTTTGCCATCTCTATTCAAGAACTGTTGGAAAAAAAATCAGTTTAAAAAAAAACCTTTTAGAATCGATCTCATATAATATATAGGAATTCGTAATCTAAAAAATCATACCTTGACAATCCGATTTGGCTTTTTAGCTGAGTTAATCCAGACTCCTAGATCACGATCTCTCACCACCACGCATGTTAGAGCACAATATGTTACCATCACACTTGTTAGATCACAATCTGTCACCAATGATCTTCCAGGTTATGACTCAGGTTTGATATGCACTTGACATGAGGGCGCCTTTATCACCATTAAAAGCAACTAGCAGAAGAAAATTTTTCTCTCAAAATTAGAGAGAAAAAATCTTTCTCTAATTTGTATAATGTGGCTTCTCTCTTCCTTTTGAGAGAAAATAAGTCATTTTACATCTCTATCTTAGTGGAAACCCTATGCTCCATATTTTTATATTTTTTAATTCTATTAAATCAAGTTTGATTTAAATTAAAAAATAATAAACCAAAAGTAACGTTACTTCTTTCTTGTCATAGGGGCCCACCTTATAAAATAACACAAGGCTCCTTAGATACAAGTATATTATATGGAGCCTCACACTAAATAATAAATTTAGGCTTTTAACCAAAATAGCTAGTTATCTTTCTTATTAATCCAATAGCGGTGCAGTCAATTAAATGAGCTAACCCAGGGATCATATGGGTACATACAATAGTGGTTACAATAATTAGGCATGTAATTAAACTAGACCAATTATTTAATTCTAAATCTACTCCACTAAAAGATTAGAATTGACCTCCATAATTGTAAGTTGTCTCAGATAGTGCTCTTGAATAATAATTCGACCCATGCCACGTTGATTTCTTTACTGCATAATCATTTGTACCACATCGTTAATTAAATCAATATCGCAACTGTTAAATCAATTTAATTACATCTTATTCCTTGATACTTACTGATTTTCTCTAATGATCATTTTCAACATACTAAATATGTTGACACACTCTGGCCAGAGAATTCTATGATCAAGTGCCGAAAACTCATCAAGAGATGTGTTGTACAAATTCTATATTGTTAATCTATAACTCCAATTCTCATAATTACTCTCACCGAGATACCGGGTAATCTTGACAACAAGTGTGTGTCGTGCTCATTGGTAACTCAAATGGAATAAAAATTACAATCATGAAATCATAACTAACTCAAGATTAAGGTTACAGTAAAATCAATGCCTATGAGATTTAATAAGTCTGACAGTTATTATAAAGTTAATTAAATCTCATATGTGATCTTGTTCAATGTAATCGTACTACATCAATAAATTCATACATGATTAAGACAAATCATTTGTTGATGCTGAAATCCGCTCGCTTTTGGACCGACCAGATTCTTTCACCAACGTTTGTGTTGTCAGCTACTGCTCGAATCACTGAGGTAGAATCCCCTTCCTTTCTCTTATTAGACCTGCGTTCACCAAAAACAGATCAAAGACGCCGGTGGTTTTGCCGGTGTTAACCCTCCGATGCTTAAGTTAGCACAAGGTGTTTACGGGAAAACAGTGTAATTCGGATTTAAGAAGGATTTTTAACTTGTCTCAAAGTTTGTAAGAGAAAAAGTCTGATTGCAATTTGGCAGCGTTTTCCCTCTCTTATTTTTTTGTCTCTCCCCTTCTTCATCGGGTTTTCCTCCTTTTATACCCATTACTCCACGTTCCCCTTCTGTCCCTATTCCTCCTTTTTCGGGTAGTGGTCTTTTATGGAGCTTTAATTGCTACAATCTCATAATTACTCTCACCGAGATACCGGGTAATCTTGACAACAAGTGTGTGTCGTGCTCATTGGTAACTCAAATGGAATAAAAATTACAATCATGAAATCATAACTAACTCAAGATTAAGGTTACAGTAAAATCAATGCCTATGAGATTTAATAAGTCTGACAGTTATTATAAAGTTAATTAAATCTCATATGTGATCTTGTTCAATGTAATCGTACTACATCAATAAATTCATACATGATTAAGACAAATCATTTGTTGATGCTGAAATCCGCTCGCTTTTGGACCGACCAGATTCTTTCACCAACGTTTGTGTTGTCAGCTACTGCTCGAATCACTGAGGTAGAATCCCCTTCCTTTCTCTTATTAGACCTGCGTTCACCAAAAACAGATCAAAGACGCCGGTGGTTTTGCCGGTGTTAACCCTCCGATGCTTAAGTTAGCACAAGGTGTTTACGGGAAAACAGTGTAATTCGGATTTAAGAAGGATTTTTAACTTGTCTCAAAGTTTGTAAGAGAAAAAGTCTGATTGCAATTTGGCAGCGTTTTCCCTCTCTTATTTTTTTGTCTCTCCCCTTCTTCATCGGGTTTTCCTCCTTTTATACCCATTACTCCACGTTCCCCTTCTGTCCCTATTCCTCCTTTTTCGGGTAGTGGTCTTTTATGGAGCTTTAATTGCTACAACATGGGTAGACGTAGGGTATTGAATGTCTCGTAACGGTTCCGGAAAAAGCACAAACGCCATGAGACTGTGGGATCGTGTTCCCGCTTTTCAGGAGACGGGTATCAGCTCGGAATATACCTCTGGTTGGCACTCGTCTCGAGTCGGGCCACATTCGCCTCCACGCTCTGCTTGTACCATTTGGTTGAGGTGAGCCATACCGGGGCAGAAATAGTAGCATGGCCGACCTAGTGCATTTACTTACTCAACACCAGTCCCCCAATTTCTGGTCTTGCGAGTGAAATGAGATAAGAGTAGAAACTGATGGTCGAAGCCGACCAGCTCGGGGCTTCTCATCTGGTCTTCTGAGCATGGGCCTTAACGAGCCTGTCTATTGCATATCTGGGCTTGCTCCAGTCTGGCCTCTTGTAGTGGTTAATGACGTGGCGTTTCCCGACTCTTCATATTTTGAAATTTGAAACGACGAGTTATCCTTCCTCGATATCTGGTGAGTGAGCTGGCATATCCCATCACTTAAATACTTCCGTTTTCCCCCTTTTTGTTCCAAATCCCTAGACTAGAATCATCATTATCTTGCGATTCACTTCTCCGCCACTAACATTCCCCCTTTCTGAACTTTACCCATACTTCCTGCATCCGGAGTTTCTACTTGCTGGCTTATTCTCTGTCACGGCTGCGCTACCCGGGCCAGTTCATTTCAGGTATTGCTTTTAATCTCTTCTCTGGTTGTTGTTGATTGGGTTCCGTGTTGCTCCATTTAGTATCCGTATATCCGAGTTTTCTTTGTTTTCTCTTGGGATTCGGTATGTCAAGCCGGAAAAGAAAGGTAATCGTTGATGAGGGTGACGATGAATCCGGGGATTCAGACCTTAACTTGTCCATACCTACAGATTTTTTGAATCCCTCTCAAAGTGTAGGCTTATCCCATAACAAGGATGTCCCTGAGTACCCACGTCCTTTGGCCGTTTCATCTTCCCCTGAGTTAGAGCTTATAGGAAATAGGGGGGACCTGCGTCAGGCTCTGGTGAAAACCACAGTTCTGGTGGGGCCGGGGTTCCTATATGAGCGGGTGATAGTGAGGGAAGCAGCTCCGAGCCGAGCCGACCTCCTGAGAAACGACATCTTGGTCATAGGATGGAGGCAGATTCTTATCTCATTGATTACATAGCCTGCGCCACCACCCAAGATGACATGTTCAAGCTTAGGAACCTCTATGATATTCCTAAGGAGGTTCTCCTTGTGATTCCTGGAAAAGGTGATATTCCGAGTCCGCCTCCGCGGGGGTATGTGACGATGCACCTGGAGAGCTTCAAACTAGGAGCTCGGCTGCCTCTCCAACGCTACTTCGCCAAGATTATGGGGGGTATGCACCTGGCCCCAGGTCAACTACACCCAAACGGGTGGAGGGCTCTCTCAGCTATGTTTGTGCTGTGGGAGAGGTGCGGGTTGAAGGAACCCTCCATTGTTGAGGTGAAGCATCTGTATCAGCTGCGGAGCAGCCCAAAGGAAGCGGGCTTATACTAATTCATGTCCAGCTCTGCGAAGAGAAAGCCAATCACCGGCTTCCCCTCCTTGTGCAAAAATTGGAAGAACAAATTCTTCTTTGCTGGGGGAAACTGGTGTCCAGCAGTTCGGTCGTTGGGTGGTGACATTTACCTTCCAACGCAATTTATCACCCCAGGTCGTTCATTTTTGCCTACAATTTTTTTTCTTGAATTGCTACTTATTGGGTTCTTTAATCTTGTCTGTTTTTTCAGAATCGTGGGGTTTGGTTAAGACGCTCGAGGACTGACCTTTGCTCCAGGTGGAAACCGCTCTGGTGAACGCGTCTACTTGTCAAGACCTCCTGTCACCAACAAACTTGGTCGGTTCGGGCTTAGTAGATATTGCCACTGGGATGGACAATAAGATCCTCAGCGCGATGAGCAGAAAACGTGGTCGGGCATCGAGCAGCTCGAGCTACCCTCCTCCTCCTCCGAAGAAAACCAGTGCTGGTCCTTCTAAGGCTCCAGTTCCTGCCCTACCCCCTCCTCCACCTCGCAAGAGTAGTGGGGAGAGAGCTTCCGACAAGAGCCCTGAGGTCAGCTTATAATCTGGGGACCGCTCTTCTTCTCTTCCATCTCGGGATCAGGGTGACCATCTGAGCTCGTATCAAAAGGATTACAAGAGATCGGTTGGGCCTAAGATGGTGAAGGACATTGAGAGTATGGAACTCTCCGAGTTAGCTGCCTCTGTTCAAAGGGTTTCCTTCAGGTTGGCCACCATGGTTTCGTGTTACAAGAGCGCATCCATACGCCATGAGCGGAAGCTCCAAGCTGATAATCAGGAGCTGAAGAAGAAGGCTGACTCTGCTTATCGCTCTAAGGAGAAACTGGCCGAACTGAACAAGCAGATCGCGGAGCTGGAGGAGAAAACTGGAATTGCTGAGTCCACTGCCTCCAAGCTTGAGGATGAGTTGGGCAACCTGAAATCTGACCTTCAGGTAACTCAAAGTGAGAAAGATACTTTGAGGACTGCTCTTGAGGGAGAAATCAAATCCCTAACTGAACAGCTGGCTGAGGAGAAAGGCAAATCTGGGGATGTGGACGACCGGCTAGATGCCGAGTATGACTCTGGGGTTGCTTTCTCCTATAAGTGTATCATGTCCGTGCTTAAAGAAGAATATCCCGAGCTGGACATGAGTAAGCTGGAGGCTGGAGTGCAGCGGTATATGGC
>MKYO02027063.1:45446-226139 GCA_002013955.2 Citrus medica
GCGGGCCAGGTACTCCTTCAGCTGTCCAAATGCCTCCTCGCATTCCGGTGTCCATTCCATCTTCTTCCCTTTCTTTATGACTTGGAAAAAATGGTGACACTTATCAGTGGCTCGCGAAATGAATCGGTTCAATGCTGCCAATTTCCTCGTTAGGCTCTGCACCTCCTTAACTGTTCGTGGGGATCTCATTTCTATCACCGCCCGTATCTTTTTCGGGTTGGCCTCAAATCCTCGGTGGCTCACCAAGTATCCCAAAAATTTGCCCGAGCTAACCCCAAATGCACATTTCTCCGGGTTCAGTTTCATCTCATACCTCTTCAACAATTCGAAGGTCTCTTCCAAGTGCTTCACATGATCTCTCGGTTCTCTTGACTCGGTGATCATGTCATCCACATATACTTCCATGGTGTGACCGATCAAAGGTTTAAAGACCTTGTTCACCAACCTTTGATAAGTGGCTCCTGCATTTTTCAAGCCAAATGGCATCACCCTGTAACAAAACAAACCCATGTTAGTTATAAAGGTGGTGCTTTCCTCATCCTGCTCGTCCATGGGTATCTGGTTGTATCCGGAGAAGGCATCAATGAAACTGAGCAGATTATGACCCGCGGTTGAATCCACCAACTGATCTATTTTTAGTAAAGGAAAGCTGTCCTTCGGGCATGCCTTATTGAGGTCCGTGAAGTCTACACACATTCTCTACTTCCCATTGGCCTTCTTTACCAGTACTACATTGGAAATCCACTCCGGGTACTTGGCTTCCCTTATAAATCCTGCTTTCAGCAGCTTTTCCACCTCGGCATTTATGGCCTCGTACCTTTCCTGGTTGAAGCACCTCCTTTTCTGCCTCACCGGCCTTGCCCCTTTCTTGACTGCCAACTTATGGCAAGCTACCCCGCGATCAATTCCTGGCATATCCTCATGAGACCAGGCAAATATGTCTGCATGGGACTGTAGACACTTCATCAGCTCGCCCTTTATTGTTTCGTCTAATTCTGCTCCGACTTTCACCACTCTGGTCGAGTCACTCCTGCTTACAACAACCCCCTCTAACTTCTCAACAGGTTCCTGGCAACAATTTTTTGAATCCCCCCGGTTATCTAGAGAAGTAAACTGCAGCGTTTCCTTGGCCGCTGTAGCATAGCAGCTTCTGGCCATTCTCTGGTCGCCTTTCACTACACCCACAACTTCATTTATTCTGTACTTCAGCGCCAGACAATGTGTGGACATTACACATTGGCTTATCCTCATGAACGGCCTCCCCAAGATCATCTGATACGGACTTCTTTCTTCTACTACGACAAAATCCAGCATCATCGTTTTTTCAAACGGTTTCACTCCCACGGTAATTGGGAGTTCGATGATCCCCATAGGCGTTAGCCGTCCTCCTCCAAATCCCTTCAAGGATGTATTCGTTCGTTCCAGCTTCAAGTCTGAAATCCCCATATCATCTAGGGCCGACTTAAACAGAACGTCCACTGAGCTGCCCGTATCCACCAATATTCGTCGCAACTCTGTACTAGCCACCAATGCTTTAATCACCAGTGCATCCTCATGAGGATATAGGATGCCTTCTTCATCGTCCTCTGTCCACATAGTTCTTTCGTGCTCTGTTTGAAGCCCCGGCCAATGTTGGCCCTCCTGCTATCACCCGGATGGTCGGCTGTTCTTGTTCCAAACTCCTTTCAACTCCCTCATCCCGTGCATATTGTGTTTCAATGACGGGGGACACTTCGTCTACATATTCATCCAAGTACTGGTTCCTCACCAGATCCTCCACTTGAATTTTTAGGTCACGGCATTGGCTGATGGTGTGACCGTGAGTGTTGTGGAATTTGCAGAATCTGCTCTTATCACGTCGGTGAGCGGGTTTTGTTATAGGGGCCGGAGTATACAGCAGACCCAGTCCCTCGATCCTTTCATATAGTTCCTCCATGGAAATTTTCAATGGAGTGTACTGTCTATATGCCACGCTCTAGTCAACCAACTGAACTGCTCGGCTATCATGATTGTCAGCTCGGGATGGTACAGCAGGTAGCTGCTGTGGTCGTCCAGACTTGTAATTATCTGCACTTAACGCCCTAGGAGCGCTGTGATAAGGGTGGACAACCATCTGCCTGAATTCTCGCTGCCGATCTGGGATCGGGGGGCCCGGAGGTTGAGCCCGGCTACGTTGGAACTGTTGTGCTCTTGGGGCTATGGGGTAAGGTCGGGACCGAGCTGATATCCCGCCCATCACGGAAGAATCTCCTGTTCGCTTTCCCAATCCACTCCCTTTCGGGGCTCTCCGTTCCTTTCGCCTCAGCTCTTCCAGCTGTTCACTTTTTATTCTTGTTGATTTCTCCTCTTCGATTTCTATATCTCGCCTCGCTTGCTCATACCCCGACGAGTAATTCTGTATGAGAGGGCTTCTCAAGTTATACCATAATCGGCCGATTCTTACACCTTCTCTCAATCCCCTCAACGCATGCGGGTGATTAAAAGCTCCCAGATCCAACACGGCTCGGTGATACCATTTTACGAATTCTCGAAGGGATTCATGCTCCTCCTGTTTCATCCCCATCAGCTCCATCATGTCGTCCTCTGGGGCCACTGCCCCTCGAAACTGCTCGGCCAACTCTTGGCACATCTGCTCATACCCCTTTATACTTCCTCGGGGCAGCTTGCGATACCATTCTCGAACTCGTCCTTCTAGCGTCAACGGGAACACCCGGCACCTCTGAGCTGGTGTCAACCCCTGCACACCCGTCAGGTCGTTGAAACGCTCAATGTGCATTAACAGATCACTTCGCCCGGAGTATTTGAGGTCGGGGAAGCGGAAATCTCTTGGGATTATGGTACTCATGATCTCAGTTGATAACGGAGATTCTTCATCTAGCATTATCCTCCAGCTCGGGGGTTTTCTTTTGCCCTGCATCTCCTCTATCACCTGAGCCAATCTGCGCACCTCCCCCTCCAACTCTATAGCACGGTCAGGATCACGTGCGGCTATCTGGTCTCGCTCCTGCTCGACGTTCTGCAACCGCTGTCTGAGCTCTCCTTCATCAACATTGGCCCCTCGGCCATTAATTTCCAGTATCCGCCTGGGGCGAGGTTGGTTTCTTCCGTCATCCACGTGTTCCCCTGGAACCCGACCAGTACTTCTGTGGGGATGCACCCCATTAAGTTGATCTGCGGGCGGAAGGATGTCCTCGACTCTACGCCTCCGGAGGCTGGGTTCCGCTCCAGCTTCATCTCTTCCCACAGGGGTTTCACAATCCCTTCTCCGCTCGTCCCTCAGCTCAAATAATATGGCCGTGAGAGTCTCCATTTGTTTCTCCATCCGCTCCAGTCTATCTTGTGTCACCTTCTCTCGGGCTTCATTTGCCATATCCCGGAGAGTGATTGTCTCCACCGTTTCATTGTCCTCCCTTAACGTATCGTTTCTGGACACATCCATATCCAATCGTTCGTTGTTTCTCCGGTAATTAGTAGTTTGGCGGTAGCTTTTTACTCAGATCCCCACAGACGGCGCCAAAATGTTGATGCTGAAATCCGCTCGCTTTTGGACCGACCAGATTCTTTCACCAACGTTTGTGTTGTCAGCTGCTGCTCGAATCACTGAGGTAGAATCCCCTTCCTTTCTCTTATTAGACCTGCGTTCACCAAAAACGGATCAGAGACGCCGGTGGTTTTGCCGGCGTTAACCCTCCGATGCCTAAGTTAGCACAAGGTGTTTACGGGAAAACAGTGTAATTCGGATTTAAGAAGGGTTTTTAACTTGTCTCAAAGTTTGTAAGAGAAAAAGTCTGATTGCAATTTGGCAGCGTTTTCCCTCTCTTACTTTTTTTGTCTCTCCCCTTCTTCATCGGTTTTTCCTCCTTTTATAGTCATTACTCCACGTTCCCCTTCTGTCCCCATTCCTCCTTTTTCGGGTAGTGGTCTTTTATGGAGTTTTAATTGCTACAACATGGGTAGACGTGGGGTATTGAATGTCTCGTAACGGTTCCGGGAAAAGCGCAAACGCCATGAGACTGTGGGATCGTGTTCCCGCTTTTCAGGAGACGGGTATCAGCTCGGAATATACCTCTGGTTGGCACTCGTCTCGGGTCGGGCCACATTCGCCTCCACGCTCTGCTTGTACCATTTAGTTGAGGTGAGCCATACCGGGGCGGAAATAGTAGCATGGCCGACCTGGTGCATTTACTTACTCAACATCATTCAATGAATTTATTACAGTTTATATCTAAATAAAGTGTCCAACTTTATTTATCAACTGTGAACTTAATTTATTTAATCATAAGATAACTTGTATTTATGTCTTCTGTGAATCCACATGGTGATCACATAAATACATATAATATGATTAAATGGACTTTTACTCAAAATATTATGCAATTAAGATACTTGAATAAATTACCTCATTTATTTTATTAATCAAAATAATTATTTATTACAATTAAATAAACACATATGCTTTTAAAGAACCTATTTTCTCAATAAAAACAAGGTCTTGCATTATTTGAAAACCATATTAAGAGTATACTAGCACTTTTTTAGCATACACCACTACGAAACAAGCATACGACATATATTTTACAACTTTCCTCAAGGAATATATGAACAAATCTAGATTCTACTTCAATGCATTTTTTTAATCATGTAAGATCACTCGATATTTACTTGAGTCAAATCCCATCTGCCAGGTATTGTCAAACTAACTTATGGACAAGTCTGGATTCTACTTTAATGCATGAGATAAAATAGTTAATAAACTATGCAAAATATGTAGGAAGTGTTTCAGTTGCTGCTTGTAGATACTCCGGAAATGTGAACCAAAGTTCTTTCATACACATGGAAAATAGCACTAGTTTATCAAATGGCTTCAGCTCCAGACATCTCGTGATGATATCTTATTAGCTCATTTATCAGATTAATTAATTATGCCATTTTCTAAATTAGCCGCTCCCTACTAATTATAAAGGATAACTGAACATAATGTGAAATGCAAACAAACTAACAAACAAAATTCCATTTATAATTGACCAAAATGCGCAACAATACGACATATATAAGTAGTCAATTTGCCTTCTCAAAACTGCATGTATATTCATTACCCATCAATTAAGTTTTAATGTCATTTAATTTAACTAGAGAAATGACAATAAATTTAAGGAGATTTTAGGAATATATTGTTGGGGAAAAATCAGTTTTTTAAATTTTTATAAAAACTTTTAAGAACGATCTCATACAATACATAGGAATTCGTAATCTAGAAAATTAAACCTTGACAATCCGATTTGGCTTTTTCGCTGAATTAATCTAGGCTTCCAGATCACGATTCGTCACCACCACTCCTGTTAGATCACGATCTATCACCACCAAACTTGTTAGGCCATGATCCGTCACAAATAATCTTTCAGGTTATGACTCAGGTTTGATCTGCACTTGACGTGTGGGCACCTTTATCACCACTAAAAACAACTAGCAGGAGAAATTATTTCTCTCAAAATTAGAGAAAAAATAGTTTTTTCTGAATTGTATAATGTGGCCTCCCTCTTCTTTTTGGGAGAAAACATGTCTTTTTATATCTCTATTTAATGGAAACCCTAGGCTCCATATTTATTATTTTTAATTCTATTAAATCAACTTTAATTTAAATCAAAAAATAATAAAACCAAAAGTAACGTTACTTCTTCTTGTTAGAGGAGCCCACCTTGTAAAATAACACAAGGCCCCTTACACACAAACATAATTGTAGCGGTGCAGTCAATCTATAATTATGCCTTTTAACCCAAATAACTAGTTATCTTGCTTATTAATCCAGTAGCGGTGCAATCAATCTATAATTATGTCTGTAATTAAACTAGCCAAATTATTTAATTAAAAATCTACTCCTCTAAAATCTTGGAACTGACCTCCATAATTGTATGCTCTCCAAGATAGTGTTCTCGAATAATAGTACGACTCATGCCACATTGACTTCTTTACTGCATAATCCTTTGTATCACATTGTTAATAAATCTACATCTCAACTGTCAAATCAATTTAATTACATCTTGTTCCTTGATACTTACTGGTTTTCTCTAATGATCATTTTCAACATACTAAATATGTTGACACACTCTGACTAGAGAATTCTATGATAAAGTGCCGAAAATCCATCAAGAGATGTGTTGTACAAATTTTATATTGTTAATCTATAACTCCAATACTCATAATTGCTCCCACCGAGATACTTGGTAATCTTGACTACAAGTGTGTGTCGTGCCCAATAGTAATTCAAATGGAATAACAATTACAATCATGAAATCATAACTAACTCAAGATTAAGGTTACAGTAAAATCAATGCCTATGAGATTTAATAAGTCTGACAGTTATTACAAAATTAATTAAATCTCATATGTGATCTTGTTCAATGTAGTCATACTACATCAATAAATTCATACATAATTAAGACAAATTTTCAATGAATTTATTACAGTTTATACCCAAATAAAGTGTCCAGCTTTATTTATCAACCGCGAACTTAGTTATTTAATCATAAGATAACTTGTATTTATGTCTTCTGTGAATCCACATGGAGATCACATAAATATATGATTAAATGGGCTTTTACTCAAAATATTAATGCAATTAAGATATTTGAATAAAATACCTCATTAATTTTATTAATCAGAAAAATTATTTATTACAATTAAATAAACACATATACTTTTAAAGAGTATATTTTCCTAACATATATATCTTCATCCTATATGTTCTATATTCAAAAGACACTTTTAACAAATTGACGGACATAGGGATAGAAAAATAAATTTATTTAAAAAAAAAAGTCCAAGGTTTGTTACAATAACTTTTAAAATTCTTCTTCCAATCTATCTTTATTTGCAGCAACACTACTCATTATATTGGTTCAATAAAACTCACCATTCTTTCTCCATTTTCGCCTTTATCTCAAGCTCTTGTCTATCCCTTCTTGTACCACTCGTCTTCCATAATCCCCCTCTCTTTAATCTTCTTTGGGTGCGTTTGGGATTGAGGTGCTGTAGCTTTTAAGCTACAGTTGTTGTGAAAAAAAAACTGTAATTATGAAATAAAAGTTAATAATATATAGTAAATATAAATTTTAAATAATAATTTTATCAAAATTATTAAAGATATAATAAATTTTATATTATACAAGTGAAAAATTATATCAACATATATTAAAATCTACAACAGTTAGTGTTTACCAAACACTTTAGTGCTGTACCTTTTAAGCTACAGCTGCCCAACCTCAATTCCAAACGCACCATTTACTTTGTAAGAAGGTTTCAGCATCTTGAAAGCTTCAATGGGGCGCGGTTATGGAGCACCACCTCGTCCTTTTAGTTTAAGGAAGTGCACACAAAAACGAGTTTTGGCAACAAGATTTCTTTCCATGGAGCCACCCGCACTTGATATAGTAAATTAAGTAATTCTTGACAGAGCACTATCAAAAGGTTTAAATAAAATTTCTCATATTAATATTTTAAGAAAATATGTTTTAAATATTTTGAATTTTTCTTGACATAATTGCATCAATGATTTTTCTTTTTAAATTTTAGTTACATGTAGGCATTGAAAAATGACATAGTTTTTGAAAGATTTCAATCACTTAACTAATGTGAATATATTATAGTAAGTCAATGACAAAATTCTATCAAACAATTTATTATTTTATGTTGCCACATCAATAATTTAGAATGATATAATTTAATATGCTCAAAAGAGAAAAACTTATGTAGGTCAAATGTGCCACCTCATCATGTTGAGGTGTGTTGGACTAATAAGAATTTGCCATATAATAAGTACGGTGGATCTCTCGAAAAGCTTAAACTTCAATAAAAGGTGCCATAAATGTTTAAAAAATAAAAGAATATATATTTTATTTTTAATTAAAATATGCTTTTTAATATTTGTTTAACCTATCCATAATATATATTTAAAGTTTAATTCTTTAACAAAACTTTTGATACCTAATCTAATGAAAAAGTTTATGAATTGTAATTTTATAAAATACAATGAAAAAGGTTTTAAAAAATTAAAGCATAAATTTGAGCGTTAACAATTAAAATATCAAATAGTGGTAAAATGAGTGCCGGAAAAGTGTGCCAAATAAAAAATTATTGAAATTCCCTCTCTCCAATTCCCTTTTCTTTTTTTTTTTAGCGGGAAAATGTTTTTTATGTGCGACCGAAATAAATTTAAGACAAAAACATTTTGTACTTGAAAACTTAAGAACGAAACTCATGGCTCTCCCCTTCCCTCTCTGGCCTTCGCCTCCCTCTTTGGCTTTCCGTCTCTCTCTCTCATAAATGCTAACCTCACCATCAAAGTAACATACAAAATTTAATTTTCTTGATCCAGTCCTCACAAATAAGTCATTTGCTTTCATCATTTTCTGAGCAATCATATCCAAAAATGAAACAACCGAAATTCGAGTAGGTAATCTAATAGTTTTGGGTTGGGGCTTTTAATTCTTCTCTCCAGATTTGTTTCTTTTTGTCTCTGAAGCAATTTTTTGTTTAATCTCAGATAAGGTCCAGATGGCCGAAGAGCTAATTTCATCTCAAGATTGTCTCTTTCCTCCTGTTTGGCTTTCATCATTGGTTTCTCAGGTGAGCTAGCTTTTGACATTACTTTGCCTTGTTCTTTGTTTATTATAAATTTATTCACGCTTTTTACATTATAATTTAAGGTCTTCGTTTATTTTAATTAAATTCATGGTATATGAATAGTAAAATTGGCTTGCTTGCAGAATTGTCTTCCATATTGACAGTATTACGATATTTTTTTGTTGCAATTTTTGATATATTTCTTATTGTGATCATGATTGGTCTCCAATGTACGAGCATGAAGATTTAATGAATGTTAAAATTTAAGTAACAATTAAAATTTGTACACCAAGTGTTTGTTATAATGCCGTGTGTTATTTTCAATAGATTGTTTTTAGTATGAGTATAAAAGTGACAATTTTTTTTTTTTTTTTGCAGGACACAATTTTTTATAAACAATAAAACAAATGATTAAGAGCGTTTTGATACAATTTTCAAATTAGAGCGTATGATAATTTATAAAAGTAATTGATTTCCCAAAGAGTAAAAGTATGATACTTCATCTCAGAGCAACTTATGTTGTTAGCTAATTTTATGAGCCAGTTTAACAATTTACTACACAAATAAAAAAGTCGTTAAGTGTTTATAAATGTATATGTTGTAATTTCATCTCAAAGCAACAATGCACATAAAGCGTTAACGAAATATAATAAAAAATTTGTTAAGTATTTCATAGTAATAATTCTCATGAAGAAATTAGAATATGTTAATTGGCCTAAATACTATTTAATATTTACTTGTTTAAAACCTATGGCATTAGATTCGCTTGCTAAGATATCGGAGTAGTATTGATGCAATTTTCTGTCATGACTGCAGATTCAACTTGCTAAGATTTGGGTTACGCCTTCAGGATCAAGTATTGTTGCTGATTATGTGAGCTGATGAGATTTTGGTATCAAGCATGAGTTTAGATTCAATTTGATCAAATGTAATTTTTCCTTTTAAAGTGATGTAATTCGTGCAGGGAGAGGATGCAGTCTCGAATGATTTAAGGTTCCGAAAAAAGAAATTTTGTTTATATTAACTTGGGTCAATATGTATGTAAATTTTTATGATATTAGCAATATTTAATAACAGAATAATTGAAATATTTTAAATTGCATTGTAGTTTTAAAAATATTTAATGGATAAATGATTTTATTATTGCAAGGGTACTGCAAAAATATGGGTTGTTGGTAATTGAGAGGAAAGAAATTATTTATTTTAAAATATATAATGATATTGACCTTTTTTTATTTACAAAAACTTAGCTCAAAAAAATTAATCAGCACAAGATGTAATTTTATGTAAACATAAAATTTTTTTTCCATGTCAAATGCCATGTTTGCAAAATAAGATGCCACGTAATTTGCCACATCCGATGTCATGGAAGTAAAGAATTGTAACACAATTCCTTGACAGAAGTATTTTGTCACTAATTATTGAATTTTCTGCCCCTATATTCTAACAAGGGCTTTTTTGATAGAATAAAATTATGTCAGCAACATGATTTGAGACAAAAATATTTTGTCAAGAAAACCCAATTTTGTAGTGGAGTCTAAATTTTGGTGCTAACCTTCCAGTGATAAATAATTCATAATAGTAAAGGATTTTTTTATCTTTTTAGAGACGGAAAATTTTGCCTAGGTAATAACTTATACATTTTTCTATTTTACCTACAGTGAATTAAAATCCATCAGAAAACTACTTTTCACCTAGGGATTTATATGTCCCTCGGAAATAATTGGTAGCCAATAGCCACTTTTGTTATAGTAAACAATCTTATATAAATTGATGTGACAGGATATAATTAGATGATTAAAATAATAAAAAATAAAATAAATTATGTAGGTCCTAACATATTTTTAATTCAACCATGAAAATATTACACATCAATTTTGATAAAAAAAGAAAAAAAACAAATGCTCTGTCACCCATTACTCATCTAAATTGATTAACAAGTCCTTGAATTTCGTTTGGCCAAAAGGAAATTAACAGTACTGATGACTTGATACAGTTACTTTTTATTTTTATTTTTATTTTTTTTAATTTTTTGAGAAGCTTGAGCGAGTTATCTCGAGTGGACAAGGATTACCATTTTCTCGTAATATGACCTTCTTTCATATGAAAAAAATGCTTGTATGCTCAAAATTCGAAATGGAAGTTAACTAATAGAAAAAATATATCATGCACAAAATATTAAGATTACAAATTATTCAATGGAATTTGAGGACTTTATCGTACATTATGAACATATGCCAAACAATATTCATTAAGAATTCCATTGATAACATGTAAGATCGTCATATTCATTCAGAGTCAAAAAAGGACCACATGGTACTACGGTCCAGTTACATTGGAAGCAACTATCCCGACAACTTCTATACAGGGCCGGCTCAACCATACCCTTAAGCAAATGGTTTTAATTAATTTTTCATAAAATATATATATATAGATATATATATATATAGATATATATATATAGATATATATATATATAGATATATATATATAGATATATATATATATATATATATATATCTATATATATATATATTATTTATTGAAAACAAATATTTAAATACTCTAAAATGTAAAATTATTAAATAAAATTTTATTCTATTGTTGCTAGTCCATGAAATTTTAATTCAATTATAACATTTTCACTTATTATTTTTTTAACTCAAATTATATCTTTTTTTACTACTCCTTTTTCTAAATTAAACTAATTTTTCTATTTTTCTATTATCTAAAGTTATTCGATATAATTTTATTTCAAAATAGATAAAACAAGCACACACACAAAAAGTAGATGAAAAAAAATATATATTAAAAAGAAATAAGAACAAATAAATAACACAACTGATTGAGAAAATTATAAAAAGATAAAATCTGAAATTTGAGTTGAAATCATAAATTAACTTATGTTTATATTAATTGTTTAAGGATTTGAATAATGACCAATAGTCATAGAGAATAGAGAAAACTATTAGATTTTTTCTTTTTCTTCTTGAGTGGAAAGTAGAGGAAGCAAGACTTTTTTCCCTCTCCCTCTTTCTTTCTCTCAAACACCAAGAACATATCATGTCTTAATTGTTGGAGGAAAAATTTAATGAATAAGTAATAAAATGTGGGGCTTTTATAGATGTTTAAAATGAATATAAAACTTTTGAAATATAACATATTAATTCTAACAATAAACTAGAGAATTTTTAGGATTGAAACTATTAATTTATCGGTTTTATAGAAATTAAAACTACTAAGTACTACATTAAATAAACTTTATAAGAATTTGATAGTTTATTTAGAAAAAGGATAACTACAAAATAATAATAAATTAAATGAATAATAATGACTTTTAAATTCATTTTCCCCTTTTATATACAAAATAATCATCTCGTAGAGTTTTCATATAAAGCGGGACCTTAGGCAATCACCTAAGTTACCTAGAAGTCGAGCCGCTATTGCCTTTATAGATATCGTACCAATACAACCTGCCACTTCATACAAATCCACAAAAGTATAGGGATCTTCCAAATATTTTCATTAAATGCAAAGGTATAGTTCTGCGCATCACATAATTCTTGAATTTGTAGCGGGAGCGAATTGAACTTTTGCTTTCTTTAAATAGTTGGTCGCAGTATTAATTCCAAAGATTACAAACTTGAAAGAAATTGGAAAATTGGTCAAACTTGGATTTGGCCTGAAAATAATATTTGCGCTAATCCTTAAGATTATTTTTTATTTTATTAGTTTATTACTATTTCTTGTAAGGAATTTGAGAATACGAATTATCTTTTTATATAGAATAATTAGATATGCCAAATATGTAATATATACGCAAGAAAGAGATGAAGAATGAATCTTTACTCATCCTGGTACATACTACATACGGAACAAAATAGGAAATTTATTATGACTTTGATCCTGATAACCCAAAATCTGCTTGCTGTTTGAAGAAGATTAATGCTCAGACAGCTAAGGATTTGATAGTGTTTTACAGCATCACAGAGACAACATAGATACTTATCCGAAATACAATAGAGAGAAAAACTAAGAGTTGATCTTGGACCAAATGCGCAAGAAACCCACGAATCTATCACGTGTAGGCTGATCTTAAATGATAGCGATGTGGGATTAATTTGTTTCCTTTACACCCCTTGTCACGTGTAGACCAAACTTATTTGTCATGTTCTTCTCACGTGATCATAATGTAGTATAAATGGGTCCGTTCATACATAAATTTGACTCTAATAATATATAAAATCTCAATGCATACTTAAAATCTATCTTAGGAATTGGGGTTAGTCTCAAGCTTTACAAATATATAGTTAATATAAGACCAATTCTTATAAGATTATTACCTTCGAAATAAATTGAAAATTTAACCAAAAAATAAAACAGTAATCTTTGAAATTTCAGATTATTAGTTTGCAATGTTTTTTCTTAAAAGGTGTGCTTGCCTAGAATTTGGCAATAATAGAAATTAAACAACTCTCAAATGCTGGCTCAAGAATTAATTTTCTTAGCTCAATAGGGACTAACAACTTTGAAATAATTTTTTACTAGGCATTCAAGTCCGCAGTGGGTAATAACTTGCGACTCGTTAAGTTAGAAAAGTTTTTTAACGTTGGGGATTATTCAACTGTTCATTGCAAGCTTTCTGGATTTCATTATAAGCTTATATAATACACCCACCCTTGCGCCCTATTAAAGGTCGTATATATATTTGTTGAGATTTCTATTTTTTAAAATTTTATTTTTATAGCCTGAATTGGGATGAGAAACCTTGTCCGGTTGTCCCTTAATCTCTACTGCTACCGATCAGTCAGATGGCCACAGGAACAAAATTCATTCACTACTAACACAGCTACACTTTGTAAATATGTTGCCTAGAAGAAAATTAAACCAAATTATGAAAACAATAGTTACGATCAATTATTGAATGTAAAGGAGTACATGGTCTTATTTCATAGACAATTCATCAATCTTTCCACTCATAAGCCATAAACCTAATTTTACCATCATTTAGCATCAACCGTGGACCATCTTCTCTTATTTTCCAATCACACAGCTCTTCGCAATAATCATCATCCCTCAGTTGGTTGTAGATTTCGAACCAATGAAACGCACCGTTCCACGCAAAGCTGCAATAGAATAATGTGTCGTCCCTGTATACACTCTTTCGGAAATGAAAATCAAAGGTCTGCCCATGAGAGAGAACACGTTCTCGAAGGTCATTATCCCCAGATTTACAATGAAAGGTTAGATTTAAGCCTGGCTGTAAATCGTTGGTGATGTGAACGTGCACGTTACCACTGAAATAAATAGCATTGGACAAAGTAATGGAGAGGACAAAAAGTGTGAGAAACAACATGTATTTGGTGAAAGCAGCCATTTTTTTTTCTCTAAATTTTGCAATTGTTTTGGACGTCTTTGGGAATTCAGGACGTCGTATTCTTAAATAGAATTGCTCATGCGGATTGAAGATTGATTTATTTTTGTTCTTATCCTATATTTTGTCAATTTGGTAAGGATGCATGCATATATGGTATGTTATTAATTTTTTGCATAAATGACGACTTTGCCTTGGTGGATTAGAGAAACGCATTCACCTCAGTGATATCATTTACTATTAGAAGGAATATAATAATCGATAGTACTCTGTGGGTAACATAGAGGACACACGTGTATCTTACGTCTCAAGTATATTACAAATCACTAGGGACCAATTACGTATAATGTTACAAGGTCAACTTTATGGGCTCCGAACCTTTGATTTCCTAATATTAGTCTTAATTGTGATTCCAATTCCTAAATACTTATTGTAAGTATGACAATCGAAACATTTTTCTATTTTTTTAATTACCAGAAAATAGTTAGAGGATAATAGGCATCAGAAGATGTAGAGTTTAATAATGAAAGCAAAAGTAAATCGTACAAGGTTTTAGATGACATATGTCATAATCTCCAATAAAATGTAAGGAAAATTAAGTTAGGAGAGAATCCAAAATTTTAATGTTATATCTTATAAAATTATTAATTACTTCATTTTACATTCAAAAATACAATATTAATTGAAAAATATAATATTATTCTTCAAATTACTAGTGGAATTTAAATCCAATGCTGATCTAATTCAAAACAGTAAAAGAGTTTCTCTACATAGTTATTATCTTGTTATAAGATAATTTAGTACCAGTTTGAGGGAAAAATAGGAAAGACAATAGAGCGCTACGTGTCAACTAATGAAATGATTTCAGCACAATCGGAGGTACCCTGCACAATCCGAGGTGCCCGGCATATAATGAGGTACCCCATACAAGTAGAGGTACCCTGCACAATTAGAGGTTTCCCACACAAATAGAGGTATCCCATATAATGAGGTACCCCATACAAATAGAGGTATCCCATACAAATAGGGGTACCTCGCGTAATAGGGGGTACCCCATGTAACTCGAGGTACCCGGCAAAGCGGATGTGAGAAAATCCACCAAAAATATCCGCCATGAGAAACGTCTCCGCCTCCTAAAAGATATTATTTGATTTTATCAGAATTAGGAATCAAGAACGTCGTATCAAAAGGGGGGGACAGCCGCCTGCTACCTCTGCCAAAAGTGAAGGACACTGTCCCAAGGACAGTGGTCCCCAACCGCCTACCCGACAACTACTACAGAGGTACCTCGGACCACTCTCCAGCGCGCGCCACGTTTCCAAAAGATGAGATACGCTGCGAACATGCACATAACGGCCCCAAGAATCATAAAAGCGGTAAAGGGACGTTAGCCAAAAATGGTACGCCACGTGGCAGCTAAGGTACTCGAAAAATAGGTTTTCTTCAACCTTAAAACCCTAATTTACAGAGGGCTAGCCAGCTCTCTTGACAAAAAAAGCTTGAGTTTGCTAACTTGAGCGTCGAAGTGTGAACGCCGGGGTACCCCGGCTTCACCTCTAACCTCTATTTCACTGTTTTACAGGCGTGAAACTCATTGGGAAGGACACCTCTCTTGCTTCCAGCCTTCCGCCGTTGCTACCACTCTCTCTCCCCTTCTTGCCTCCCCCAAAGTCCAGATATACCACACCGCACACAACAAACCAATGAGGTACACCATCTCCCCAAAAATACAAATTTATTGTTCTAGATTGGTTTGGCTTTTCCTACCCCAAAATCAGTTGAAAACAATTGGTGCCGTCTGTGGGGAGGCGCACAAAAAGCTTCCTCCGCGGTTACCAAACTAGTTGTTGTGTGTACTCCAATACATGGCACCCGACGTACCTCCCGAAAGTTTAATGGCGGATCCTACAAGGATGAGAGATGACAGCAGCAGTGAAGGAAGTGATCCTGCAAGAAGGGTAGCCCGCATCAGTAAGGGCAAATGTATCAAGCAATCGACGGGTATTCGCCAAGAAGAGGAACCTATTTCGCATAAGCGTTTTGAGGATCTTGCCCACACAATACTTAGGGCGGTCAGATCTCGAGCACCCGAAAGTTCGCTTCCACCAGTGACGCTAGAAGCTCCACCACCTCAAACGGACGACCAAGCTATGGTCAGAAGAGGGGTACCCGAGGCCAGCAAGCCAAAGCCTAGGCCATCGGGTACCCGTTCTAAGTTTCAAACCATGGGCTCCCGCGACAAGCACCCACCGCCTCTTACAATTCCCGCAGCAGGCAGGGTACGAGGCGTGCAAAGCGTACCCACGAGGATCTCCGTGAGAAGCTAAACGCCAAAAAGGCTTCTCAAATGGCGGCGACATCATCGGGTACACCGAGGGTACCCCTCGAACTTGTGGAAAAGATGGAGAACTTGGAAGCCCAAGTGAAGCTCCTCTCTGAGAAGCAAAACATCACAGCTGCACCAACGCCCATGACCTACCAGTCGCCATTCACTATGGAGATTAGGACGGCAGCTCTCCCCGAGGCGTTCGCCATGCCTTAGATACCCCAATACTCAGGTACCACTGACCCCTCGGAGCATGCTGAGTTATACCGCGACCAAATGCTTATCAAGGGTGTAGATGAGAGCGCCATGTGTAGGATGTTTACACACACACTCACGGGCCCCGCGAAGTCATGGTTTCGTTCTTTGAAAGCGGGTAGCATATCTTCCCTACACCAATTGCTATCTGAATTTACTAAAGAGTTTTCCTACGCCTCTACTCAAGATAGGGTAGCTTCCAAACTTGCCTTTATCAAGTAAGGGGAAGCCGAGCCTTTGGCGGAGTATGTGAGTCGTTTCCACCAAGAAGTGCTGCGAACCGGAGCATTTGGAAACCAATACACATTGACCCATTTTGAGAAAAATTTGAGGTTGGGCAAGTTATGGCGTTCTTTTCAAAAGAAGCGCCCACTTTCATATGGGGAAGCCCGTTCCCGGGCGTTGCAGCAGGTGGAGATGGACGAGAAATGCCAATTGAAGCGCCAAGAAGATAAGGCTGATGTTACAAAGAACAAGGAGAAGCCCAAAAGGATGGAGGCCCCAATACCGCCGGTACCCCACCCACGGAGCCCTCCACGGGCTGCCCCGCGAGGACGGGGGTATAACCCTCAGGGTACCTTAAGGGTACCCCAACCTCCAAGACCGCCACCACCGGATCAGTGAGAGCCACCACCGATGCCTCAGTACGAATCTTACCACCCACTGAATCGATCCCCAGAGCAGATCTTCTACCATATTCGGGATAGCGGCCTCCTTCGTCCTCCTAAGCCAATGAAGAAATACCCCAATATGAAGCGTAGCCTGAAGTATTGCGAGTTCCATGAGGATTTTGGTCACAGCACAGCCGAGTGTTTCACCTTACGAGAGGGAATTGAATCTTTGATTCTCAGCGGGTACCTCAAAGAATTTATTGCTGGCATGAGAGAAGCTCGGAAATCCGCGGAGCAGGACAAGGGCAAGCAGGTAGCTGATGACAGTCCTGAACGAGAAGTACCCCCTGGACTTAAGAAAGGCATGTATATTCGGATGATCATGGGCGGACCGACTTTGGCGGGCTAATCTAGGAGGGCTATCAAAGGCTATGGTAGATCGTTGTCGATAACCACCAATATGGGCAGAGAAGTCAACTTTAATGATTGGGATACGCCAAGGGTATCCCACCATCCCCCGCCTATCATTTTTACAGAAAAAGATGCGGAGGGCATCTCGTACCCCCACGACGATGCCTTTGTAATTACGTTGAAGGTTGCCACTGGTAAGGTAGCAAAAACTCTTGTAGATACCGGCAGCTCCGTTGACATCATTTTCAAAAGCGTCTTGGATCAACTATTGATTGAGTCGCTAAAGATCACCCCCTACGCTACGCCTCTTATTGGATTCGCCGGAGATATGATTATACCAAAAGGCATCATTACGCTGCCTGTTACACTTGGTAAGGTACCTCACCGTGTTGTTCATATGATTGATTTTCTTATTGTAGATCGCCCGGGTGCCTACAATATTATATTGGGTAGGCCGTTCTTAGTAGCAACTAAAGCGGTGGTATCCATGCATTACCTCGCTATGAAAGTCCCGGCCGCCTAAGAAGTTATCACCATTAAAGGGGACCAGCAATCGGCTCGTGGATGTTATTTCGTGGCCTCCGAAGTTACTTACCAAATAGCTTCCGATCCGCCAATGAAGGGGTACCCTAGTGGCAGCCAGCCCACACCTTCCCCCTCAAAGCGAGTACTTGCTAGACAGTGGAGAGTAGTACTCAAAAAATCTACTCATGTAGCCCACCCACGAAAACAGTTGGAGTCTTCACCAATGGGGGTAGAAGCAGTTACAGGGGATAGCTCGAGGGTACCCCACGGGGACCAGGAGGAGCCTAGATGTGAAGTTGAGGCACCTTTGGATCCCCGAATATTGAAAGATGAAAAGCGGGGTACCCTAGTTGAAGACCTTATTTCAATCTCGAATTGTGCCACCGACCCAACAAAGACAGTGAAAGTAGGCTCCAACCTCTCGGAGGAACAGAGAGAGAAGCTCATCACCTTCCTACGCGAGCACCACGATGTATTCGCTTGGTCCCACTCGGATATGCCGGGTATCCCACCTTCCCTCTCTTGTCACAAACTCAATGTCATCCCGCATAATAAACCGGTCAAACAGAAGCGTCGCGCCTTCAACCAAGAGAGGTACGATGCAATTGAACAAGAGGTAGACCGCCTATTAGCAGCGAGATTTATCCGGGAAGCAGTGTACCTTTATTGGGTATCCAACGTTGTTCTTGTCAAGAAATCAAATGGAAAGTGGCGTATGTGCGTGGACTTCACCGATTTGAACAAGTCCTGCCCCAAGGATAGCTTCCCGCTTCCCCGGGTGGACTAGCTGGTTGACGCAACAGCGGGGCATGAGTTGCTTAGTTTTATGGACGCCTTCTCCGGGTACAACTAAATCCCGATGTATGAACCCGATCAAGAGAAAACAACCTTCATCACCAACCGAGGGTTATACTGTTATAAGGTTATGCCATTTGGTTTGAAGAATGCCAGGGCCACCTATCAGCGACTAGTGAACAAAATTTTCAAAGAACAAATCGAGCGCACCATAGAGGTGTACATAGACGACATGATCACCAAATCGGTGCATGCGGGGGAACATCTGGGGCACCTCAAAGATACCTTTATCGTTTTGAGAAGACACCAGATGCGGCTTAACCTTGAAAAATGTTCATTCGGGGTCACCTCGGGAAAATTTCTTGGGTTCATGGTACAACAACGGGGAATTGAGGCCAACCCCGATAAAATTCGCGCGGTTCTTGACATGAAATCTCCACGCACCATCAAGGAGGTTCAAAGCTTGGCAGGTCGGCTAGCTGCCCTGAGCCGCTTTATCTCCAAGGCTACTGACTAGTGTAAGCCTTTTTTCAAAGCCTTGAAAACCGGCAAGAAGCTCCAATGGACACCCGATTGCGAAGAGGCTTTCCAAGAACTAAAGGGGTACCTCGTGAATGCTCCACTACTTGCCAAACTTGAGCTGGGAGAGGTGCTTATGTTGTATCTCACCATATCCGAGCACGCCACCAGCTTTGTGTTACTCCGAGAGGATGATAATGGGGTACAACGACCTATCTACTACACTAGTAAGGCTATGGTTGATGCCGAAAAGAGGTACCCCACCTCTGAGAAGGTCATTTTGGCATTGGTTGTCTCCGCACGGAAGCTCAGACCATATTTTCAAGCTCACACCATTGTGGTCGTCACCAATCTTCCCCTCCGGCAAATCCTTCAGAAGTTAGACATGTCCGGAAGGCTTCTCCGATGGTCCCTCGAATTAAGCGAGTTCGACGTCATCTTCAAGCCTCGTTCGGCGATTAAAGCCTAGGTCATCGCTGATTTCATTGCAGAATTCACCAATGACTCAAGTAGTGAATGTGATCTGAGATACCTGTTATATACCCCACCCACTGATGAAGAGGAACAAGTCTGGGAAATATATGTGGATGGTTCCTCTAACTCACACGGAAGTGGCGTCGGAGTTATTATAATTGACCCAAACAAGGTGAAAATATGCTATGCCCTGCAATTCGGATTCAAGGCTTCAAACAACGAAGTCGAGATGTGTATAAGAGACAGCGTCAAGAGTGACTCACAGTTGGTGGTAAGCCAGATTACCGCGCAATATCAAGTGAAAGAAGAAAACATGAAGGGATACCTCGGAAAAACCAGAGAGTTGATGTCCCAATTTTGGCGAGGTTAAGGTGGAAAGGGTACCCCGACTGGAGAACAGTGAAGACGACACCCTGACAAAAATGGCATCCCTTGGGGTAACTCAGTCATCTGGCCCCATTACAACAGAATACATACCCGCACCCAGTGTTGGTCTCCCAGAGCCATTGGAAGTAGGATCGCTGTCCAACGAGGTGTTTTAGATGGAGTCTATCATAAGGTACCTCAAGGACGAGGACCTCCCCTCAGACAAAAGTGCAGTAAGAAGACTAAAGTACAAAGCCGCGCGGTACTGCCTGATCCAGAATACCCTATACAGAAGAGGGTTCACTCTTCCTTACCTTAGATGCTTAGAAAGCGACGAGGCCGAGTATGTCATGAGGGAGATACATGAGGGGATTTGTGGCAATCACTATGGAGCACAATCACTGGCGCAAAAAGCTCTCCGTCAGGGGTACTACTGGCCAACCATGCGGGAAGATGCCAAGAATATGGTACGAAGCTGTGATAAATGCTAAAGGAAGATGCCAAGAATATGGTACGAAGCTGTGATAAATGCCAAAGGTTCGCCAGGGTACCCCACCTACCCCCAGAGAAGCTAACAGTTATATCTTCCCTTTGGCCCTTCGCTATATGGGGAGTGGATCTCATTGGACCGTTACCTACTGGAAAGGGGCAAGCAAAACATGTAATCGTGGCGGTAGATTATTTTACAAAATGGGCGGAAGCAGAGCCACTAACAAGCATCACAGAAAGGAAAACCACCGAATTCATTTGGAAAAACCTCATTTGCAGATTTGGAATCCCCTATGCAATTGTCAGTGATAATGGCAAGCAATTCGATAATGAAAAATTTCGAAGCTTTTGTTCGGAGTTGGGGATAACCAACTGATTTGCTACACCTGCCCACCCCCAATCTAATGGGCAAGTCGAAGCCGTTAACAAGATTATCAAAGGTATCCTGAAGAAGAAGCTAGAAGAAAGAAATGGAGCATAGGTAGACGAGCTACCTGGGGTACTGTGGGTGTACCGAACTACTCAAAACACCTCCACCAGGGAGATCCCATTTTCCCTCGCATTCAGTGTTGACCCAGTGATTCCAGCAGAAATCGGGGTACCCTCTCACAGGGTTGAATACTTTAATGAAGCCGAGAATACCTCATTGGTTGCTTCAAACCTTGATTTGGTGGCTGAAAAAAGAGCCAGAGCAGAATTGAGGACAGCCATATATCAGCATCGCATTTCGGGTCTATATGAAAAAAGGGTACGCCCTCGATCCTTCAAGAAATGAGACTTAGTCTTGAGAAGGGTAACTCAGAACACTAGGGTGCCCTGCGAAGGCGCTTTTGGGGCAAACTGGGAAGGACCCTACCGCATGGATAAACCTGTTGGGACAGGAGCATACAGGCTTTTCCACATGGATGGCACAATTGTGGGGCACCCCTAGAACGCTGCAATGCTATAGAAATATTACTAAAGGACAATGTCTTAACCTTTAGCCTTTTGCTTTCTTTAATGTTTTTGTGTGGTAGGCCAAATGGGGTACCCCAAATGCCCTATGTTGGTCAGTCGCAACTTTAGAGTTTCTTTAATTTTCAAATGAAAAGGATGTGAGGTCTTGTGGTCTCTCATTCTCTTTAGGGTAACAAAGCTAAGTCATGTATTGATCAACGCTTTCGTTATCTATAAATGTATTTTCTTTCTCAACAAATATGATGTGGGTTCTTTCTTTATTATTCGCCACTTCGATCTTAGAATACGAATTATATTCATTTATCGCCATTAATATACCCTTGCATCTGGTTATATGCAATTCTCGCCATACGCTTGTCAATTATGACTAACCAAACACAGGACCAGCCAGGGTACCTGATATGCCAAGATCGTGACGATCTATGTAAAGCCAAGATGGGCAACAGAGGAAACAGCCTAGGGGTAGCCTTTTTGCAGAAGCATGACTGAGCTACCTAGACAAAGAGAGGGAGGGTCAAAGAGGACCCGAGGGTGAAGGAAAACCATCATACCCTAGCGGCACGAGGTTCGGCTTAGGTACGAGAACACCTACACCTCCGTCCTCGTACTTGAGCAAAGTATGGGGTAAGCTATTCAAAAATTCGGAGAGAACTTCGAAAGAATAAGAAATTGATTGGTTGGACCAATTGCGCACTTTCAATTTTTGATCGAGATGTCGCGATGATGTTTTGATTACCTATTCGTAGGAAATCCACCAAGGTTGCCGAGAAGGGCATGCACCAAATTCGCCGATCTGTGTACACCAGCAGGCCCCTGATGTTGAATATTTGTTAAGGTACCAGGGGTACCCCATTTCAAAAAAAAAAAGAGAGGTACCCTAAGCATTTACAAGATAACAGTTTAGCCAAGCATTCATTTGCAGAATAACAAGAATGCAAAGTATAAGAGGGCTTGGTGGCATAGTATCATAACAAAAGTGAAGTCTCAATCATACAAAATATCCCAGGAAACCAAAAAGAAAGAAACAAGGTCCAAACAACAAAATGTGGATAGATCAAAAAAAAAAAACAAGGGCACAGTGAAAAGGCTACACTGAGGGAGGAACGCCATCCCCAACATCCGTCTCTAGAGGGCGATCTGCAGAGGACTCCGAGGTATCCGGAATATGAGCAGCCGAAGTAGGGGCATCTGAGGTAGGCAACGGCTGAAGCGCACGGGGTACCCTAGGCGACCCGGAAGGGGTACCCGACCGTGCCTGAGAAGACTTCTTCCTTTCTGCAATCGTCTTCAGAATCGTAGCCTTGTTGACAAATTTCTGCACGTGGGGTACCTCTAATTCTGGATCCACACTCCACACCTCCGTCATAATGAGTGAGAATGCATCCTCCGCCATCGTCTTTTGTAGGGATAGCAGATCCCCGTTGGTGGCCCTCAACTCCTCACAGTCCTTCTCCATCCGAGCTTTCTCTCCCGACAGGCCAGCAATGCGTTCTTACAAAGTTTTAACTTCTCGAGCAAGTTGATCCTCGCGAGACTAACGGCTTTGGAGCTCACCCCTTAACTTGTCGACCTCTGACTGGGCGGCAACGAGAGAGTCAAGGTCTGGAAGGTAGTGGCTGAGGAGAAAAGATGCATGCGGGTCATAAAAGACATGTTAAATATATACGTGTGGCAATAGGATTAAGTAAAAAAAAAATTGAAGGGTACACCCGGGGTACCCCGGGAAAGCCTACCTCTTGGGTAGCCCTCAGTGCTTGACCATTGCGTTGGCTCAAACTCATCTTGTCAGTCTCCTAAGCAACCTTGGAGGTAACATTTTCGGTGGAGTAGTAGAAACAGCGAGCCAAGTGCGAAACCTCCTTGTTGGAAGCCGGGTTTAGGTCACCTTCGCGCAACTCCTCGGGGAAAGCAGAAACCAGCCTGAATTTTCTCTTCTTCGAGTGAGGGGTACCCTTCGACCCGCTGTGGGAGGTACCCTGAGATTTCCCCTTTGGACCGGGAGCTCGAGGAGGTCGGGAGCCTTTCAGGGGTACCGCCGAATCCTGAGATCCGGAAGCACCGCCCACTACCGCTTGGAAAAAGGCGTTGAAAACGTCACCCGCCAATTCCATAACTGTACCCAATGCACAAAAGTCATGTTAGCCGAATAAGTACTAAATACTACAAAAGCAAAAATAGGAAATGAAAAGCAGGGAAACAAAATAAAGACAGGGTGATAACGGGGTACTCCAATCCCGTAGATAATAATAGGGTACCCATCGACACCCGAATCATACATGAGTCACCCCCGGGAGCAGGTGGAGGACTTCGATCGATCAGCCCCGCTCTCCATAATCTACTCTCCTCCAGCACGTCACTACCCCTCTGTGCACCTCGAAACCTATCCACAAACTTCTTCACCTCTCTCCCCACCTCCTGAACTGGGCATGACCCTTTAGCCCATGTCACACCTGCGAAAGAATGAAAAACCCAAGGTTAGCGAGACATTCATGTAAAAGATTACGATAAATAATCGTAAGTAAGAGAGATACTTACAGCCTACATTGAAGGAATGGGGAACCTCCACAGGGTTGCCCTTTTCACTCAGAGTCTCTGTCCCCCACCTACCCTCAGCGACAAACCATCCCTTTCGGTAACCCTTCTTCAAGGCGGGGTTCCCCTCAACGATGTGGCCATGATCACCCCAAGGGGAGAAGTAAGCAATGTCGGGACCCTTAGGCTTCTTGAATTGGTAAAGGCCTCTCAACTCCCAAACAAAAATGTCGCGCTTCACGACCTCCAACCATAACACATGTAAGCCCGTCAGTGTCCTCCACACTAGAAGGGACAGCTGTCCAGGAGCTACCCCCAAATAACTAAACATTTTCATAAAGAATGGTTGGAGGGGCAAGCGAAGTCCTAGATCGAAGAGGTCGATATGGAGAGCAATCCCATCAGACTGTGGACACTCGGGTCACTCATCCACATGGAGTACCCTAAGCTGGACAGACGGAGGAATATTGTATTTGGCTCTAATTTGCTCTAAGTCCCCCAAAGTAGCCCTCCTAATGCCTAGGGAAAAAGGGTTGCTAGATTTTAAAGGTGTGACAGAGGGAGATTTAGGCGGCTGGTCTGAAGAACGAGCTGGAACCTTAGGCTTGGTTGACTTACCCTTCTTTCGAGGATGGGGGGTAGGCCGTTTACTAGGAAAGCATGGGCTGACACGAGGGGTACTCCTAGGAGGAGGGGCTCAGAACGAGAATTGCAACTCCTAAAGGAACTAGGAGGGGACCGATCCCCCTCACTGGTGGAGATGTGTGAAGGGGAACCCGCAGGAGGGCTGTCAACCCTACTAGCCCCAACTTTACATCGCTTCCTCGGGGGTCCCGTGTGTTTCTTGCCCATCTACTTTCCCCCAACAACACATCCACAAGCCCCCAACAACGCATCCACAAGTTCCCCAAACAACACATCCACAAGCCCCCAACAACACATCCAGCAAGCCACACGTTTCCCAAACAGCAACATATCCATACCAAGCACCACCCACCACACATCAACCACCAAATGCAAACACCAACCAACAAAAAAAACAAACATAACAAAAACCAAAAATAAATTTTTCTCAGAGTATGCAAAATAGCGCCACTGTAAATGCGCCAAAGGAGGAGAAACGAGGAGGGATACCTATGATTCACCAACTTAGTAGATCGGGATTGAAAATCGTGGCAAGACGAAGCTGCAGGCAACCAAAAATAGTGAGTAAAAATATGCAAATATAAAAATAAAAATAAACTTAAATATATGTACTTATTTATAAATAAGTAAATAAATAAAATGAAGAACGAAGGGCTGCAACCAAGAACCAACGCCGGCTGCCATGACGGCAACCACCGAGAACCGACGACGGAGATCGCAAAAAGAACACTGGAAACCACCAAGGGAGAGCGCCGGCCAAAAAAAAAAGGGAGAAGCAAATAAAAAAAAAAGAAGAGAAAACCGAGAAGCTGTAGCCACCAAGAAGAACCGGCTGCCATGGCCGCAACCATCAAATCCGATGCTGGAAATTGCAAAAAGGAGAGAAAGAAGAGAGAGAGAAGGAGAAAGAGGAGAGAGGAAGTAAGAGAAAAATGAGGAAATAAGGAAGGGGGAGGATTACCGCGCTACCGCCGGTTTGGATCTCGCCGTGAGCCACAGGAAAATCACGTTGAGCCGATCAGATCTGGAACCGAAACCACCACTGCAGCAGCTGAGAAAACGCGCCGGAAAACACTCGAGAAGAACACCGGCCGAGAGAAGAAAGAAGAAAGAAAGAAAAGGAAGAAGAAACGTGAGAAAGAAAAGGGAGAAAGAAAAGGGAGAAAGAAAATGGGAAAGAAAGAAAACGGAAGAGAAGGAAATAAAAGAAAAGAGTAAAGGGAGAATAAAGCCTAGGGAAGATGAACGAGGCTAAAAAAAAAAGAGTAAAGAAATTTTGTTTTTACCTGTGATAATGTTGATGCAGTTAGAAGAAGAGACGAAATTATGGAAGAAAAAAGCTACTGGAAATAATCAATTTTTTGGGAGTTCATTTGGGGATTTTCAAAATTTTGACACACGTCAGGAGTTTTAAATTCAATCTGACAGAACACGTTGCCCAAGAAAGGAGTTTAGGGATGTTTGAGTGAGATTGGAATTTTCAAAATTCAAACTGCGTGTCAGACGGCTGCCACTTCCCAAGAAAAAGGAGAGAGCTACATGAAGACAACTGTTCGTTCTCATAAAAAAAAAGAGCGGGAAAAGGAAAAGACAAAGAGAAGATTTTTAGTTCGAAGTACACAAAGTTTAGTCAAGGGAAGAAGCTAAGCAAGGTACCCTCTAGTCCAGCCGCGTCGCCACGTGTCACTCATACAATGAGTTTCTTTTGCCTCCAATACTTCTCGCCAAAAAGAAACTAGGGGGATGTTGTTTGAGGGAAAAATAGGAAAGGCAGTAGAGCGCCACGGGTCAACCAATGGAATGATTTCAGCACAATCGGAGGTACCCTGCACAATCCGAGGTGCTCGGCATATAATGAGGTACCCCATACAAGTAGAGGTACCCTGCACAATTATAGGTTTCCCACACAAATAGAGGTATCCCATATAATGAGGTACTCCATACAAATAGAGGTATCCTATACAAATAGGGATACCCTGCGCAATAGGGGGTACCCCATGTAACTCGAGGTACCTGGCAAAGCGGATGTAAGAGAATCCACCGAAAATATCCGCCATGAGAAACGTCTCCGCCACCTAAAAGATATTATTTGATTTTGTCAGAATTAGGAATCAAGAACGTCGAATCAAAAGAGGGGGACAGCCGCCTGCTGCCTCTGCCAAAAGTGAAGGAAATTGTCCCAAGGACAGTGGTCCCCAACCGCCTACCCGATAGCTACTGCAGAGGTACCCCGGACCACTCTCCAGCGCGCGCCACGTTTCCAAAAGATGAGATACGCCGCGAACATGCACATAACGGCCCCAAGAATCATAAAAGCGGTAAAGGGACGTTAGCCAAAAAGGGTACGCCACGTGGCAGCTAAAGTACTCCATATATAAAGGCCCCTAGGTTTCATTCTCCATATGTTCTCATTCACCATTAACACTCAGACTCGAAAAATAGGTTTTCTTCAACCTTAAAACCCTAATTGACAGAGGGCTAGCCAGCTCTCTTGACAAAAAAAGCTTGAGTTTGCTAACTTGAGCGTCGGAGTGTGAACGTCGGGGTACCCCGGCTTCACCTCTAACCTCTATTTCGCTGTTTTACAGGCGTGAAACTCATTGGGAAGGACACCTCTCTTGCTTCCGGCCTGCCGCTGTTGCTACCACTCTCTCTCCCCTTCTCACCTCCCCCGAAGTCCAGATATACCACACCGCACACAATAAACTAGTGAAGTACCCCATCTCCCAAAAAATATAAATTTATTGTTATAAATTAGTTTAGCTTTTCATATCCCAAAATCAGTTGAAAACAGTACCGTTACAATGCCTGATATTATTTTTGTGTTGATTTGTTGAAGTGTAACCTGTCATTTCGTTATGCCTTAATTTAGTCTTTATAAGCATTGCCCAACACTACCCTCTTTAATAAGCATTAATTTGTCACTCAAAAAATGGGAAGGTTTTATTTAACCCGATATCATAGTAACTATTATTGATAATATTAACTATTATTTTTCGTTATGACCGAACATATACAGTGCTCTCATAATTACCTTGTTTATCCGTGTCCTTGACAAATGAAATGGGGTCCTTTCATCTTACATGAATTGTTAGTGACCTTTATTTTTTTTTGTTTTATTCTTTGCATACGTGATTGGCACAAAATTAGAGTTAAAAGAAGACGTAAGGCATAATAAGATTGGCCCAGGCGTTTGTTAGGGGCGCTAATATGTATTTGGTTTAATTATTATTTTTAATTCTTATAATTGGCTTCAAATTAGTGAATAACTGTAGTCCTGCAGATTGCTTCCATATTATCGTAGGAAATGGTTGCAGTTAGGGATGACAAAAATCTTCACGGGGACGGGTACTCTCGGAGATTTTCCCCATTCGAGGAGGGTATGAGGATAATATCATACCAAATTTCTTATTCGGGGAAGGGACGGGGAATTTTTTTTACCAAATTTCTTATTCGGGGAGGGGACGGGGATGAGGTGAAATCCCCATCCCCTACCCATTTCCCAAAATTATAAATATTGGTAAAAATAAAAAAAATTAAAATATTTATATTATTAAACTTTTAGGCCTAATTAACTAATTAAAGTTCTAAAGTTTTATTTAGGACATTAAAAAGACCGAGTAAATTCTATTAGCCAAAATTTTTAATTTTAATATTCTTTAAATATTTTAAACTTAAATATATTTTTTATTTATTTTTAGATGTTATAATTGCCCACATCGAATCACACTTTTAATATATAATCTAATCTAATCTAATCTAACATTTGCTCTTGATTTGCTCCGATTTAACTATTGTGTTGTAAAGAGAATAGTCCACATTCATAAAGTGCCCACACCATCATTGAAAAAGTTAATTTTGAATTTAAATTCGATTAATTTGTAACATTTTTATATTAGACTATTAATTTGTTCATGATAGTTTGTAAAAGAAGCTTGTATCCCTTGCATGCTGCGTTACTTACTAATTTAATGTATGTGACTTTTGTAATGGATATTAATGTAAGATATATTTCGAATTTTACTTTTATTTGAATTTTTTATTTTAATATGATTAACTCAAAATCGAAAACAAAAAAAATGTATTAGTTATTCGGGGATCGAGGACCTTCGGGAATCCCCTGTTATTATTTAGGGAGGGGATGTGGATTCTCTCAAATAATTCTGACGGGTACGGGGAGGGGACGGGGAGATTAGTCCCCTCCCCTCCCCATTGCCATCCCTAGTTGCAATAGGGAGTAGATGGAATTCTTTTCTACTTTTTGGGGAATATGAGTCTGAAACAATAATAAGAATATTACTAACATAACATCTTTCACAATCTCTAGAGATAGTTCACCAATAAACTGTGGAATAAATAATTCTCTCATTCACAATCTGACCATGAATGTTTGGAACCCATATTATGTTAGGTGACATTGCTTTTGTTAATTCAAATTAAAGGTTGATATTAAAATCGACCTATTTCTGACATCATATTAATAGTCCGCGCATTCATCATAGTAAAAAGTTCCAGCTCCTTATCAAGGTCACAATTAATATGGTCACTAGCATTGATATCGTTACTGTCATCATGGATATCATTAATAAAAACATCATTAGTCTTGTTATTCAGGAACTTGTTTAGAAATTAGTCTTGTTATTCAGGAACTTGTTTAGAAATACTGTCATGAAAGGAACATAAGAGGTTGCTGTCACGTATCTGACCAAATAGGAGCATCTGGTTGAAAAGAATTGCAACGACTCCCTATTGCAACCACTTTCTACGATAATATAGAAGCAATTTGCATTAGACTAGGACTACAAGTTATCCACTAGCTTTTGTAGCCAATTATAAGAATTAAAAATAATATCTAAACCAAATACGTATTAGTGCCTCTAATAACTAATAGCAAGATAATAGCTAAAAACTGTAAACAAACTCTTGACGCAATCTAATGCATAAATCGCGCTAGCCAATGGATAGAAACGAAGTCCTCCATAATTCTTGACAAGCTGTCGTCAACTCCATGCATGCCTCAATGCCCAATAACTTCAACCCACGTAGTTATGATTCTTCACACCAACATGCTGAGACCTACATGGAAGCTTATCAATACCTTCCTCCTTCATTGGATCCTTGTACTCAAGGTCTAAGCTAATGAACCTCCCTTGATGTTCATTGGCATTTTCCCAAGTGGCTTCGTCAGCAGGTAACCCGCCATTTGACCAAACTTTCCTCGATGAATTTTGCTCCTCTTTTCACCTAGCGTGTATCCAATACAGCCTCTGTAAGAAAGATTGTAATATCTCTTTGAATAATTAATTAATTAATTTATTTTAAATTAATTAAATGAAAAGATATATCTACTCTAAAAGGTGGCTTTATGTGAAGAGTTGTATTATTTCTGAATAGATGTATTTTTTCATTAAAAGGTTGTGTCACTTGTGTGTAGATAAGTCTCTTCATGAATAGACACTTTTTTTTCTATAAACACTCCACCTTATTACAGATTCAAAACATGTTATGGAATATAATTTTATTGTATTCAAGGTTTGTTGTATTTTGGGGATAATTTACTATTCAACTCTATAGTAAACCAAGTATGGTGAGGACAAACAAAACCTTAAAAGACAAGTGTCTATCCACGCCTCAAACCTATCTATTTGCTTTTCCTCGTTTGCTTCTATATTATTAAAAAAAAAAGACTCCAACAGCCTCTTGCTCCAAAATCATTTCCTTCTGGTCAGTAAAAGAGGTGAGTCAGGACTTGGGGTGCAGGAGTACCGCAGCTTCTTTTTAAGTAACAAAACATGAAAAATTGGATGGTTTCGAGATCCAACTAGACGCTTGCGTTGATAGAGCCGGCTTGCTAGTTTTTGAGCTGCTCTCTTGAAGAGTGTGTGTTGGCGGTAAAGCTTAAGGTAAACCAGGTATCCCTCTTGGAATTCGATGTCGCGTTGATGACCATTAGCTGTCTGGTTCATGCGGTTGTTGGCAGCATGTAAATGTTCCTTGAGTTGGAGCAGTAAGTCATCTCGTGACTTAAGGTTTTAGACTACCTCATTCACTGGAGAGGTGCCCGCCTGTTAATGAGGAATGGTGGGAGGCAAAAGACCATACAAAGCTTGGAATGATGTCATTCCCATCGATGCATGATAAGTCGTATTTGTTGGAGAATTAACAAATAAAACACACAAAAAGCACACTATTTTATTTCTTCAACAACACTCCTCACCAATTACAACTCTTATTTTTCACTCTCTATACCTTAGAGATTTTGTTACTTCACTTGATGCTTAAACCAAAGGAGACAATAGGTTGTTACTTCACTTAATGCTTAAACCATCTGTTGTGCAAAATATAGACTAATGGTGACGAATCTATTGTAGTATAGACTAATAGTGACGAATGTCGATCCCACGAGGAGGTGGATTTTAATTGTGTATAGAATTAATTTTGTAAATGGGTGGTTAGATTTTGTGGTGAAGGTGACTTAGATTATCCTAAAATTGGAATTGAAATGGCAAGAATAAATTCTAAAATTGGAATTGAAATGACGAGAATAAATTGAAGAGAAATCTATTAAAATGACTTACTTAGGTATCTGGATCCGCATCAACATGCACCATGAGCTAAATATTCCTTATTAATACCAATTAAATAATGAGGGGGAATCCACACCTCATGAATCACACTCTAATCAATATGATGCTAAGGGCTTATCGTGCCAAATAATAATAACCTTGTACTAGAGAGCCGGTGAAACCAGGGCGGTATCTAGACAAGCTTATTATTATTTGTTAATGAGAAGTCAAAACATCCACAAAAACTCGAGGGGAAGAGAAAATAAATTTACCAAATAAAGCCCATAACACATGTTGAGACTTCACCTTCAACCCAAGCTTGAAAGAAAATTAGCTACTCATAATTGAACTAGGGGCAAAAAGGAAATTCATTAAAATACATAGAAAATACAAGATGGATAGGGAATTACAGAAAATGGAGTCCAAAAATGGATTCAGAGCTATCAAATTAGAAGGGGAGGTCCCCTTTTTATAGATACATCGAGTAAATCATGGCCATTAGATTAAAAACAGTTTGGACGCTCAGGATTGCGCCACGTCATCAGTCAACAGTACGCGTGAATAGTACGCGGTTTGACCACGCGGATGAACAGTAACATGGTTTGGTTGAAAATAATCATGTGTGATGCATGTACCGTACGCGAGATTTTTTGTCCACTGATATGCTGCCACGTCACCATCAACAGTACATAAGAATTTTAGTCCAACAGGATCGTGACACCTCATCAGTCAATGCCACATCATTGGTCAATGCTACGTCATCGATTCGTCTATATGAACAGTGTCGTGAACAGTAACGTAGACAATACCGTACATGTGAATAGTACCGTACATGTGAACAGTGCTATTTTTTCTTTTATGCTCCTCCTAAGGTTTTCGACCGTCCTGAGTTCAAAAGTAATGTCCGTTTTGCCATATGATCTCTCGTTTATTGTGAAATAACCATGATGCCCCTAAAACACATAAAATACTTAATTAAAATAAAACACACATAATTAAATTACAAGAAGCTTAAACACATAAAAGTAAGGGTTGTCAGTAAGACTTGAAATGTAAAATAACGGTTTTCTCCTTTATAAATATATATTTTCTAACACTCAACACCATCGACCACACCTAACACAAAAAATTCAAACCTCACAAATCATACCTACTCATGGAACTTTTCATGAGTTTTGCTTGAATTTATTCACCTTGGATCAAGTTTATGATCCAACACGCCCCCTTAAAATTTTACGAAGTCTTCTTTCTTGAGTGGCTTAGTGAAGATATCAGCTACTTGATCTTGTGATTTTACATACTTGATTTGCACTTCTTTTCTTGCAATACACTCTCTTATGAAATGATTGCGAGTGTCTGTTTGTTTGCTTCGATCATGAACGACTGGATTCTTGGATAGGACAATTGCTGATTTGTTATCAACATAAATCTCGGTTGGCTCTTCTTGTGGCAAACCCAACTCCTTCAGCAAATTTCTGAGCCAAATTGCATGACAAACACTTGATGTGGCAGCTACATACTCAGCTTCACAAGTGGATAGCGTGACAATAGGCTGCTTCTTTGACATCCATGTGAAAGCAGTATCTCCCATGAAGAACACAAATCTTGTAGTGCTTTTTTGATTATCTACATCTCCACCCCAATCGCTATCGCTATATCCAACAAGCTTGTAGTCATTAGAAAATGAGTATAACAAGCCGAAATTAGTTGTACCTTTGATGTAGCGAAGGATTCTTTTTGCAGCTTTAAAATGGGTGGTCTTTGGATTCTTTATGTATCCACTCACAAGTCCAACATCATAAAAGATATCTGGTCTCGTGCATGTCAAATAACGTAGGCTTCCAACCAAACTTTTAAAGAATGTTGGATCTATATCTTTGCCTTCATCATGTTTGGATAACTTGACTCCGCATTCCACTGGCGTGCTTATAGGCTTACAATCATTCATCTTGAACTTCTTGAGAATCTCTTTTGCATAGCTTTCTTGGGAGATAAATATGCTTTCTTCCTTTTGTTTGACTTCAATGCCGAGATAATATGCCATCAGTTCGATGTCAGTTATCTTGAACTCTTGAACTCTTCGATCATCACTCTCTTGAACTCTTCAAACAAGCTTGGATTACTTCTAGTGAAGATGAGATCATCCACATACAGGCACACAATCAAAATATCTTCATCTTTTTCTTTGACGTAGAGAGCATGTTCATATGGGCATTTGGTGAAGCATTTCTTTTGAAAATACTTATCCATTCTGCTATTCCATGCCCTTGGTGCTTGCTTTAACCCCTAAAGAGCTTTCTTCAATCTCAAAACTTTGTCTTCATGTCCTTTCACCACATAGCCCAATGGTTATTCGATGTAAACTTCTTCTTCAAGGAATCCATTCAAGAAAGCAGACTTGACATCCATTTGAAAAATCTTCCATTTGTTCTGAGCAGCCAAAGAAATAATAAGTCTAATAGTTTCAAGTCGAGCTATGGGAGCAAATACCTTGTCGTAGTATATGCCAACCTTTTGACTATAGCCTTTTGCAACTAGCCTCGCTTTGTGCCTTTCAATTTCTCCCTTCATATTTCTTTTTGTTTTGTACACCTTTTTGACACCGATAGCCTTATGCCCTTTGGGAAGAGTAGTAAGTTCCCAAGTATCATTCTTCACAATGGCTTTGATTTCTACATCCATTGCAATTCTCCACATGTGAGATTATCATGTCTCTCAGTTACCTCATAGAGATCTTGAAGACTCCTTATACGTTCTTCGGTTCTTTCATTTAAGAAAGACGATGGTGAATCTCCACATGTGGTTGATGCTGGTGAGATAGGTGGAGTAGCTGGCTCTTGTTGTTCTTCTATTTGTTTTATCTGTGTATGATCATCTTTTTCAATGGGAAAGAAGTTGAAGTCATCCACACCAGAGCCAAAATCTCATTCTCATTCTTTATAAAAAACTACATCTCGACTGATCACGATCTTCCCGTTGTTTGGATTGTAAAGCTTGTATCCTTTGGAGTTGTTGTCATAGCCGATGAAGATGAACTTTTCACTTTTGTCATCTAGCTTGGCTCTACTTTCGTCTGGTACATGTACATGGAAATACTTCCGAAAACTCTTAGATAGGTGATGCCGGGCTTTCTTCCACTCCAAGCTTCTTGTGGTGTCTTGCCCCACATACTTTTTGTTGGAGATCGATTGGATAAGTAGACTGCACATGCAACAACTTCAGCCCAAAATTCTTTAGGTAGCCTTTTACTTTTAAGCATGCTTCTTGCCATGTCGAGGATGGTTCTGTTCTTTATTTCTACAACACCATTTTGTTGGGGGGATCTTAGAACTGTCAAATGGAGTCGAATTCCATTTGCTTCATAAAAATTCTTTGGAAGTGAACTCTCCACTTCGATCAAATCTCATGACTTTAATTTGGTATCTACTTTCTTTTTCCACTGTAGCTTTAAACTTCTTGAAAGTTTCAAAGACTTATAATTTCTACTTTAAAAAATACACCCAAGTTTTTCTTAAAAAATCATCTATGAAGAGAAGCAAGTAGTTACTTTTACCAAGGGAGTTTGGTTTGAATGGACCGCACACATCAGTATGAATGAGCTCGAGTGGCTTCTGAGCTCTTGAGTTTGACTCCTTTGGAAAGCTCTTTCTAAACTGCTTGCCAAGTAAACATCCTTCACAAAGTTGATCAAAGTAATTGATGTATGGTAAGCCTTTCACCATATTCTTTTTGAATAGTAGCTCCAATCCTCCAAAGTTGAGATGCCCATATTGAAGATGCCCAATCCAGGATGGATCTTTATGACAGGCTTTGAGACATTTTGCAACATCATTTTGAATATTTAAAGGAAATATTCTATTCTTCGACATTTTCACCTTTGTAATTAGATTTCCTTTGCCATCTTTTAGGAAAACACTACAATCTTTTAAGTGAATATCATAACATTTTTCTAAAAGTTGACCCAAACTAAGGATGTTGCTTTTCATATTGGGCACATAATAAACATTCGAAATTATTTGGTGACTACCATATTTTGCACGAAAAAGAATGTTATCTCTACCCTTCACTGGTACTTTTGAATCATCTCTAAAAGCGATACTGCCATTCACAGATTCACTTAGTTGCACAAACATGTTTTTGTTTCCACTCATATGATTGCTAGCACCTGTGTCAAGATACCATATATTTTCTTGACCTCCACTTGTGTCATTGCGTGCTAGTAAAAGTGTGCCATCTTCGCCATTTTTCTCTTCAGCATAGTTCACTCTTTCCTCAATTCTGGTGCTTGGTGCTCTGTATTCTGAAGCATAATGGCCAAACTTTTGATAATTATAGCACTGTACTTGAGATTTGTCATACCTCGATCTTGGATTGCCTCTACCTCGTCCTCTGGTTGAGCTTTCTCCTTTGGTATAATTGGAGTTGTTGTTTAAATTCTAACCTCGTCTATGACCACGACCTCTACTCGTCCTCATCCTCTACCTTGGACATAGTGTCTTTTCTCGTTGTCGGAGCTTTCTTCTCTTTTCTTTGGATTGACCTCCATCTTGAGAAGTTGTTCTTTGATTTCTTACTTCTTTTATAGTTTTTCTTCGTAGGCTTGCAACCTTCCTTGAAGTTGCTCGATTGTCATATCCTCTAGATCTCTTGTTTCCTCAATTGTCACAATAATATGGTCAAACTTCGAGTCTACTAATCGAAGTATTTTTTCAATTATCCTTACCTGTTTTAACTCCTCGACATTTCAAATTCATTAGAAACGGTCACAACCCGAGTAAAGTAGTCAGAAATTAACTCCGACTCCTTCATGTGTAAGGACTCAAATTCTCCTTGTAATGTTTGGAGACGAACCTTCTTAACTTGCTCCGCTCCTTTGTAAGAGGTATCTAGTTTCTCATATGCTTCTTTTGAGGAGGTTATACCAGCAATCTTTTCAAAAGCATCTTCATCTAATGATTGAAAGATGAGATACTTTGCTTTATTCTCTTTCTTCTTCAAGTCTTTTAAATTCTCCATCTGTGCCGCAGTTAAAGTGACTTCATTTTCTGGTACAATAAAGCCTTTTTTTAATGATATCCCATACGTCATGTGCACCCAATAGAGCCTTCATTTTAATACTCCAATTGTCAAACTTACCTCCCTTTAATTGTGGGACTTGAAATGACATCATAAAATTGTTTGCCATAACTCACAAATTGAGTGAGAATTTAGAGATTCTGAATGCACAGATGAATTCGGCATGTCGAAAAACCTTGGGAAGGACTCGAGTCAACTTTCAGTCAATGATCAACGGTCAACGTCGGCTTAGTAGTCTTGGTTCGGTCCGGATTGGTTCGGCTGGAGTTGGCTCGGTTCGACTTGATTCGGTTCAGCTCGGCTTGGCTTGGTTCTGTTCGGCTCAGCTCAGCTTGGTTCAACTCAGCGGGTCAACTCAACTTCAGGACAAAAAGCTTCCAACGGCAAGTGTGGGCGCGTTCGGTTTCGGATCCGGATGATTTTTGCGGTGTCACGTTCTTCTCGTTGCAATCTTCGATTTGATATGCTGTATGACTATATATAGCATCATGTACTAGCTCTGATACCACTTTGTTGGAGAATTAACAAATAAAACACACAAAAAAACACACTATTTTATTCTTCAACAACACTCCTCACCAATTACAACTCTTATTTGTCACTCTCCACACCTTAGAGATTTTGTTACTTTACTTGATTCTTAAACCAAAGGGGAGAGGGGGTATTTATACATGAAACAAACTAATCACCATTCATTTATTTAACTAATACACAAATACTCACCATCCATTAAAACCTACCACTCACCTACTTCACCAACCACACCTACCACACCTAACACAAATAATTCAAACCTTACCAATTATACCTACTCATGGAACCTTCCATGAGTTGGGCTTGAATTTATTCATCTTGGATCAAGTTTATGATCCAACAGTATTGCACCAGAATTCTTCCCAAGAAAGCATAGAGCTCTACCTTTTGCGCTGTTGATGGACAAAACAGTCGAAATATTGTTCTATACATCTATTGACCACTTCCTTTTGACCATTGGTTTGCGAGTGTTAAGCAGAAGTCATCTTTAATTAGTTGCGTGCCAAATAATTTGAAGAACTCCTGCCAAAAGTTACTATGAAACACAAGATCTCTATCAATAGTGATGGACTATGGCAATCCATGATGTTTGACCACTCCCTCTACAAATCTGTCAGCCAACGTCTCAGCTATAAAGGGAGCTTGGAACTGGAGGCTTTTTGCCAATTTTTTCCCTTAACATCTACTTTTCAAAATTGCTGCGATAAAGCCTCCCAATGTGTATGATGAGGATGATCAAATGTATTGGGCTTCTTCCCAGTCAGGAGAATTCACAACAAAAGCGGCATACCTAGATTTGTCAAAAATGATGGTTAATGATGAGGACTCCTTTTGGAGCTTTGTTTGGCACTGGAGAGGACCCCAACGTATCAGAACCTTTCTGCGGGTGGTCGGACAGAACAGACTGAAAACTAAGGCTGAACATTTCAGAAGGCACATTGGAGCTGATATGAGTTGTGCGAGATGTGGCTGTTTCATTGAGAATACTCTTCATGCTTTGAGAGACTGCCCCAGTGCTAAGCATGTTTGGTTAGCTTTGCTACCCCTTGAGATCAGGCAGCAATTTTTTAATATGAATTTCAGAGATTGGATGCTATATAATTTGAAGAACTTGTGGAAGTATGAAGGTTTTTTTGACTGGACATGTCTTTTTGGAGTCACAATCTGGAGGCTTTGGTTTTGGCGTAATTAAAACCTTCACAACGGTGTGTCGTACAGAGGAAATTCAGAAGATGAACCAGAGCTTATTTGGTCTTGCTAACATGAAGGTTGAAAAACATTTTGGATGGGTGGCCCCGAGCTGGCCGTGGTTTAAACTTAATACAGATGGAACCCATAAAAGTTCTGGTTTATCTAGAGCTGGGGGCTTAATTCAGAACTGTGATGGGGAATGGATAATTGGTTTTGGCATGAATATTGGTGTTGACTCCATCATTAGAGCTGAGTTATGGGACCTTTACCAGGGATTATGCTTGGCCTGGAATATAGGAATTCGACAGCTTTAAGTTGATGTTGACAGTATTTGCGTTACTCAATTGGTGGCTAATATCGGTGTTAGGACAAATGCGTATGCCTCGCTTATCAGAAGCATCAAGGATTTTTCGAATAGAGGCTACCAAGTGTAGATCAAACATGCCTACAGAGAAACTACTTTGCAGCTGACTTCCTTGCAAACTCTGCTCTATCCTTACCTGTTAGTCTGCACATTTTCAATTCTCCTTCTGTAGGGGCTAATTTATGGCTTCTGCATGATTGTACTGGGGTTTCATACCCTCGTTATGTTTTGCCTTAGCCTTTAGATAGGCTTGTTATTGCACCCAAAAAAAATAAAAAAGATGAGCTAGAGCCATAATGCGCTGATTTACTAAGTCGATCGACCACAATGAGAATCGTATTCTTGTTGTTGGATGAAAGAAGTCTTTTGATAAAATCCATGGCGATGTCCTCCCATTACTTGGCATGGAATAGGCAATGGCTGAAGTCTTGCTAGTGACAGCGTGTCACTCTTCACATTCTGACAAACATCACAGAAGACACATACTCACTAGTAGAAAATGGTCCTCACTATCATTAGAATAATGCAGTAAAGACTTCTAGTGACGCTTGCTCACGGTGTCAGTAATCTGGCAATAAAAAAAATAGTCATACTTATTTGTGGTGTCAAAAATATGGTATCAATGATAACTATTAATATAGTATTACAACATCTATGACACCATGTGTTACTAGCTACTAATAATTTTTGTATGTCAATAGTAAGTTTCACTATAGTATCACGAATATTATGATACTCTTTAAATATAGTGTTTATTAACAAACAATGATATAATGAATGACAATAATACTTTAGTGTTAGTAATTAATATTACTATAGTATCACTAGTATTATGACAAAGTGGAGTAGTATGTTCTTATAAATTTTTTAGTGTTAATGACTATTTTAATTAAATTTGTGTTTTTGCATTTATGTTGTTAGCATACTATTTTCATTGTTCTTTTAGTTTTGCCAATCAAATGATGTTATTCAAAGAAAATAACAAAATTAAATTGAACTAAACTGAACAATTAAATATAATCTAATGATGTTGTTCAAAGAAAATATTAAAATTAAACTAAACTAATCAGAATAATTAAATATAACATTCTGATTAAAATTTAAATAAGTATCAAATGAAAGACTAATAGAAAATATCTGAAATATAGCTAAAAAATTTTCAAATATAATTTGGAAACAATATAATGACATATTGTATTTGATAGTTTGCAGAAATGAATCAGTTGTCCCCAACTCATCTACTTCTTAACCTTTACCCTTCCCACCTACAAGTGTAGTATATTGAACAATTAACTTTGCAGTATACATAGCCCACTCATCGTGAAGTTGTGAAAGGTCGTTTATAGTAACTCATCTAGCCATTGCACTTAAATATATATATAATTATATCTTTTTTCAAAATAAAACAACAAAATATATACATATATTGAAGAAATTGTTTGGACTAACATCAAAAACTCACCACAAGCAAATAATTTATAATTATTATTTTCATTCACTCAATAATTTATAACAGAACACACAAAAAATTAGCATCAATTTTGCCAAAGACCATACTGACTGCATTCAACCAAATTTTGATCAATTATGTTGAACTAATTAATCTGCCTACTCTATTTAAAAGTACAATAAGATAAAATCGGGATATAGTGATGTGGCTTTGACCTATAATACATATGGCAAGTAAAGTGCATGTGATTATCCTAAACATACAAAGTACCCCTAACTACTATATATGTAGATATTGCAAATTTCAAGCACCAAGCAGCAAAAAATTCACCCATTAAACATCTTCACAATTCATATAATTGATAAGTAATTTCTCATAAACAGTAGCAATTGATCGATTAAACGCAGTTGTTAAGCAAATTCATCTCACAAAGCATTCAAAAAAATATTAAAAAAAGTTATAGAGGAACTTATATTGTTTTTAAGAATGTACAAATTTCAAACAGTATCTCCGAGGTACTTCATCATATAATAGCCACATTAAAAGGTTTCAGGTTGTTTTGGAAACTAAAAATAAAACTTAGTTTCCAAAAAATTTGATGAAAGTAACAAGGAATATTTATAACTTTGTTTCGTTAATACCTTGATGGAGGCTAATTGCACAACCTTCTTTTGGTTAATCTTCATTTGATGCATTGTTATCCCACTATAAGAAATAAATAATGGATGTCAATAAATTAATCCACAACATAAAAAAAATTTTTAAAAAAAGGTAAACCAATGAAACTTCCTTATTGACCTGAGCCTGAGATCGATCTCAATAGTCTCCCTCCCCGGGGAGAAGAAGAGATTCAGGCTCCTATAGATGCCGATGGGGAAAGGAAAGGGACCGTCTTCGACTTTTTTTTTTTAGAATCAACTCCGCGAAAAGATCTCTCCAAAGACGGATGTCATACGCGGAATTGTGGAAGACATCATGTGAACCCAAATTCAAAAACGAGGGATCGACCCTGACTCGGAGATCGTCGATCTCGAGGGTCACATAAACAATATAATAAGGGAATTTGTTGGCAAATTCCCGGATGGAGATTTAAAAAAAGCCTCCCTGTCCTGCTTTTTAAAACGACTTTCCGGCGACCCCCACAAAGTGATAAATGCTATCACAAAAGTTGTTCGGAAGTCATTATAACCCTGGAGCACGGGGAGTTGTATTCGCTATTTCATGACGTACTGGAGTTATACATCACTGGATTATCACCTAATAGATCAAGATAATATACTTTGCGCATCATCATATCTATCACAACTAGCATCTAATACCCACTAAATAAACAATTAGAAAATTAACAAATAGATTAGAGGATAAACTTCAATCATTCATGTAAATAAAGAATATGGACAAAAAATAAATAAACTATTTCTTTTGTTACATGGGAATGCAATGATCTAGGCTATCTATGTCTTGTCCAGAAGGTCTAAAATATAGGAACTTAGATATAGTTGAATGTAACTTAGCTATACATCCAAATTCAATTGGAATGACATCACCACCATTATCTATCTCCTCATACAAGTATTTATGAAAAAAAAACATATACCACTTATAAATATAATGGATAAATTAACATATCTCTAAAATTAAAAACATAACATAAACAAAAATTAAGTTTTTTTTCTTACTTTCCATATCACAATGACAGAATTTGAGAGCTCTATAAACTCAATGGTTATTGCAAATTTATTTGTCCAATATGCTCTCCTAGCAGATACCAAAAATTTTTAGATCATGTGCAATCATAATCGATCGTGGTAGGGAGCTTTCAATCATCAAAGAAAAGATGCTCGTTTGTGCACCCTTGTTCTCTTTTCTTGCTTTCACAGTTCCATGAGTGTTCTTTCTTATAATAAGTTTCCTTACTATCACATGTTCACAATAACGGGTTCTTTTGTTGTTCCTTTCTTTTTATATAGATATATTAGACCATTTACATGAGACTTTGGGCCATCAACTTTTTTCTTTGATGGTTGAACTGTTGTCCCTTCCAATTTTGGAGTCAATCTTGAAGATTTTTTTAGGATTAGTTTTGAAGTGGTTTTACAATGTACTTGGAGTGGATTATGTGTAAGAGCTAGTAGTCGAAGTGTGTTGAAGTTTTTGTCAAAATGTGACAAACTGTGAGGTCATCGGTTACTGACTTTGGAGTAGGTTTAAGGTTATTGGTCACTAACTTTAAAGTAAATTTTGTGGAGGATCGACGATTCATCTCCATCTCTATCTTAACTACAACCACCTTTAGAGTTATAAAGTTGAAACTGGCAATTTCATTGTTGTTGCAGCTATTTATCCATGCATTCATTTTATCTTATCGAGCTTGCATATTCAAGAATATTTAAGTACATTGATGGGCTGATGAATTGACCTAATCCTTGTACCAGACTCCTATTAGACTTCTTCTGAAAGGTTTTGCCTAGGTTATAATTTGGCCTTTGGGATTGGAATGTCGACTACTTAACCTGGCTTTTTAGCTCGCTCTACAAAATAAATACAAAAAGATTGATTAAAATTAGGAATAAAAAAAAAGTTACATGATGATAGTTGAAACATGCATGTCATTACTAGCATTTATCAAAAGAAACAAAGCGATCCAACTAGTTAGTTTAGATGCACTTGGATTATTATTCAGTAAAATTCATCAATAAAAAAAAAGAATTAATTGGAAGCTTTTAATCAAACAAACTTAATAGATGCGAGTAATATGTCACAATTAGTGATTATAAACTCATTAATTAAATCGACAACTTTTTATGTACAATTAATTTTGTTTTATTGCTTGAAATATACGAACATAACTTATAAGTATGCAATAGCTAATAACAGTCTTCTTTTTTTTCCACTTGTTTCAATTATTGCAAGCACATTAATAAAGACTCGAACTTAAGACTTAAATCTTATATAGGACGCTAATTGTCATTGCAAATAAATCTTATGAAATTTGGTAAAAGCACTATACCAATTACGATATAATCAACAAATGCAAAGCAGTAGATGGATATATGAATTACTAATGAACGTCTTTAGGAATACAATTTAAATGTAATGAAAATGAGATATTTGTTTAACATAGTTTATGCGATAAAAAGTAACATAGCTTTATCTTATATAGTCGAATCATAAAATAATACAGCTAACTTTCAGTTTCAGGCAATTTGTATGTTTCATTTTCTTAAATGTACAATAGTGGTAGAAACTTGTTATTCGTTTAGCCACTTGTAGCACTTCGGGGGTTTAAGTTCCATCCTTTTTCTTGTGATCCATTAATCATGCTTCACTGCAATCAATCTCTTACTCAGAAACATCGAGCTCTAATTTCTGCAATAATTTGATAAAAAGTAAAATGATTACTACTCTAACTCACCTTGTTGTTTGTATTAAAAATATTCTAAGTTTGTATTGTAGTGGTTATTGTATTTACTCTTTTATGCAACAGCTCAACATATACCTGTGCTGCCTAAATGATGATTGTACATATTCTTTACTCTTTTATTCTTTGCTGCCTTATTTTTTTCCAGCACAAAGTGGATAATGATTAAAATTGTTACAAGTGCTTAATAGTATTTTCCAACTAGTAGAATTTTAAACATAGCTAAAAGTCTTCAAACAAACGCTTGTCAGTAAGGCTCTTTCGGTCTTTTTTCCTAATGCCTTCATACTCAAAAAGAGGCTTTTTCATTGAATTCAAGTTGTTTGCATGGGACAAAATATATTTGTTGGCCAGCTTACATCTAAGGCCCCTTAATGCAATTTCCATCTGTTTGAACACTTGGATTTTAGCGTTAAGACTCAACTTGAACTTTTCCGGAAAATGAATCCACAATGTCCCATTGATGTCTAGTGGTATTTTCCTCTAATCATCATATATGATTGGAATTCTTTCTCGTATAATCATCCCGATGTATTCCTCAAAATTTAATTGAAACTCCATACAAATTGTACATGAGCTCAATCTTGTCACTAGCTCATTTTTACAAGTCTTTCTTTTTTGTAAGGTTTCGTCTTGGCCATCCTTCGAGATCTGGATCATGTGTCTGCTCATCATTTTCTATCGTATCTCCAACAAACTTGCAAATGCATAAAGTTGGTAAGTGCATCAAATATCAATATAATAACTTAATAAAATAATAATATAATAAAACAGATCAGTTGCTTATTTATACGAAGTAGTGCTAACAAATTACAATAATTGAATTATTTATTTTCTGCCTCAATATTTACATGAAAAGCATCACCATATGATCTTACACAAATTTCTCATAATCCATATCCAACCTACATTGTGGAAGATTATTAATAATGGTATATACACATCCATGACATCACATCCAACTCTATTTGAATAATTACATATTTCACTCACTAAAAAGACAATTGATTTACTATTATCTAGCTAGTCTTTCTACATAAAACACTTACTTTGCATGACAAGCTAGAATGAAATAATCAGATTTGCAACCTTTCTTATCCAAATTAACTACTGTGAATATTAACTCATCAATGTTAAAACTGTCATCAACCCAATCATGCTTGAATGGTATTTTTTTAAGCCCCAGAAAATGAAGCTACCAAATTTAATTGATAACCCCATAAAAAGGCATTTCCTTATAATAAAGGCTTTTTTTTTCTTTTAAGCTTAATATCTGTAAAGCTTTAGCAACAACATGTTGTTGATTGATTTGTATAATCAATTATTATAAATGCCAACGTGCAAGTATACACAACAAGTAATAAAGTGATAAGTATTCAAGATCATCTCCACAGGGATTGATGTTACTCAAAATGCTAAAGCAATCACAATAGTGCAAATCTACTTAAAGACCAAAACAAACAATTGTCAAATAATTCTATCGTGATTAATAATTGCGAGAGATGGAAATAAAACAATACTGTAATGAAATAAACTAAGTTAACTGTGTCTAAGATTCAATTGAGGATATAGTAGTTGAATGATCAAACTCTCCTAATGGGATGACTGTTGTTTACCAAATTAGCACCAGTTGTTAGAATAAGTGCTGCAGCACCGGGAGGATAAATCGACATCCTCAGCTATCGTATATTGGATGTCTCATACCTTTAAATCTATTAACAATGACTAGTTGCTCATATATTTATGGTACGACATTATATCCTTTAATCTTTCTACCCTACAAGGTGAACACCTATGTCCAGTGTGCCACAAATCTTAACTTCAAGTATTGCCCTTATGGGATTCAGGATAACCTAATCCAGGAAACTCGTCTTAAGATCAAGTAATACTTTAATAATGTCCGCTAAGACATGCCCTTTTGCTGCTCTATCTTAACTGAAACTATTAAATGGGTGGTCAACCGAAATAACATTTATATACATAAAAACTACTAGAGTAAAATGCTACAGCAATATCATAACAACATATAAGAACAGTTAAGAACCCATTGGATTATTTGTCACTCAACCACAAGTAAATTTAGTTCATAATCTGGATGAGAAAAATAAACATAAACATATTGCTCTCGAAATACATCAAATCAATTAAAGGAAGAAGATAAATATAAGTTGAGCACAGTAAAAATCAAAGCCAAGTAATTCTTCAAGACTCTCCAATGCTGCCGAAACAATACTTCTCAATTATGATCTTATTCTTCTTTGTTCCTTGTGAATATTCTAATGATAATTCCCCCTTGCTGTCTTTCTTTGTGGTATTGCCTCCTTTTTATATTGCAAATTAAGGTAAACATAAGCTCATGCATGTGCATGCGTTAAATTAGGAAACATGTGTTGACCCGCGCCTAAATTTTCCCCCGCATTTACTTCCAGATTGCTACAGCATGGATTGCTCCAACATTCGCAACAACATTGCATTGCTCCCAATTGTGCTTTTCTTCTTTTATGGCCGTCTTCTTTCCTCCTCTTGCTCATCTAATGTCTCAACATCCCCTCATGAATTAAGACTTTCCAAGAACCTGCAATTATGCATATATTTTTAGCACAAATTACTATGATTCAAACAAAACTTATTAATACTCAACTAAAATGAATGTTTAAGCAAAATGCAATCAAAATGTTATAAAAACACCTTATTTGTTCTCTAAATGACCTTGATTCAAGTCTAGAATTGATGTAATAACTCTCATTTCCTAGAGTTATCACACCCACAAACTTAAACCATTACTTACCCTCAAGTAATGACACATACTAACATTTCCCGCAAACAAACATGCACAAAACCTTAGCTCTTTTATCAACTTTGCAAGGATTCTTCCACCTTCAGATCACAATCCCAATCATACAAAATGCCCATAGTAAATCAGTTCTAGATTTAAGCTTCTTTTTATCCATAGTGTGTGTGTGCTTCCTTTGATTGAATCCCAGATATGTTGTAACATTACCAAAGGACTGCATAAATTTCCGCAGTGATATACTTCATTCATAAATGGGGTAGCATAAATTTCACATACTCATACTGTGATTGTTTTAACATTAATTAAACTGGGGAGTACTCAACCTTCTTTTATGGCCGTCTTCTTTCCTCCTCTTGCTCATCTAATGTCTCAACATCCCCTCATGAATTAAGACTTTCCAAGAACCTACAATTATGCATCTATTTTTAGCATAAATTACTATGATTCAAACAAAAATTATTAATACTAAACTAAAATGAATGTTTAAGCAAAATGTAATCAAAATGTAATAAAAACACCTTATTTGTTCTCTAAATGACCTTGATTCAAGTCTAGAATTGATGTAATAACTCTCATTTTCTAGGAATATCACATGTATACTACTATTTTGTGCTAGATAGTTGTTATCCCGATCTCGTAGCAAAATTAAAAGAATTAATATAGTAGCCTTCATATGTCACCACGCTTGAATTTGGTTTGTTCGCCAGCCACCAAACTATTTTGTCAAGCAATACATTATTAGTTTATCAGTTGTTACCTATTGATTCAAATAATAAAACCATAGTAATTTGTTTCAAACCATAGTAATTAGTTAAAAAAAAATTTGTTTACATTTACTTGGATACTTTTATTAGACCTAATGAAGCTAATCTAATAATTTCTTTCAACTAATCAACAAATGTACGACAGTGCTCGGTTGGCAACCAGAAAGGTTTTTAATTGAAAAGCATGCAATAAACCAAATGCTCCCTAAAATTATACTAATAGAATTTAAAAAATTGAAAAACATTTAACATAAATTAAGAAAAGTTTTCAGTCACGTACTATATGGATGGTTGAATCTCGGGAGTGTTGAAAAAAATACATCGATGCGCTTGTGCCAATGTAAGTGCATCAACCACCTTAATATTTGCACCTTCTAGTGGATTTCAACTATAAAATCAATTAGACAACAAGTAGGCAGTCCAATTAATTCATAATTTGAAAGGTACTTAGCATAATATTCAAGTGCTTCCTTAGTAATATTGCACTCTATAAAGCAACCTTCTAGGCAGTTTTGGTTATGACCATAACACTTTATAGATTTTATTTCTCTTATAAATTGATACATCCATTGAAGGTAAATTGGGTCACAGAACTTAACTTCTTTCATTAGATGGTATGTTAAATTGACCATTATATCAAAAAAGGCAGGTAGAAAGTATTGTTCCAAATTGTATAAGGTGATTTTAAGTTCCTTTTGCAATTAGTTTAGAGAATCAGACTCTATTACTTAGAACACAAAGAACTAAAAAAAAGGCGCAACCGAATTATGACAGGTCTGACATTTTTAGGCAAACGACTCTGAATTGCTTATGGTAGTAATTGTTGCATCAAGGTATGAAAATCATGAGGCTTAAGCCTATGAAAATGACAAACATCCATTGAAATAAGATTTATAAATTTAGAATGATAACCATAAGGAACTTTAACACCTTATAAGGTTTTATAGAACATTTTTTTTTCTTTCTTACTTAAAGTACATGGCGCAAGGGTAGGACTTTGTTTTGTTTATTAGGAGCTAATGCAATAAATGTTTTATTCATTTTTTTTCCCTTAGCTTTACATATGTATGATCTTTTCTAACATTAATTCTATCTTTTTTTCCCAATTGATGGAATAATGTGTCATAGATGCTCTCACATACATTTTTCTCAATATGCATCACATCTAGTGATGGCAAACTAACAAGTGTTTCCAATATTCTAAGTGAAAGAAGATTGATTTCTTTTTATACAACAACAAGCTACCTCATATTTGCCGTCACCCTCATCCTCACTCTTACCCTCACTCTTACCCTCATCTTTACCATTACCTTTGCACTTACCCTCATCTTTACCCTCATACACATCACATTTGAACTTGTTTTGGACTTTTTACCCAAACTTGGTGTCAATGTCAGCCACTAAGTTTAAGATCTCCACACTTGACAAAGGCTTAGAAGGGTTGTCAAGAAACTGACTATAGCCCATATATGCATTTTTTGACTATGTTGTAGCCAACATGCACATGCATTTATCTCATAAACTAATCAACCATAGTATTCTTTAACAATACACCTGGACAGGTTCCCATATGCTGGGAATTTACTGATTATTCACATCAACTCAGCCTATAAATTAAAAGTTTGTTTCCTATATGCATCAAGCATATCAACATTTACATCCCATAGGGTTTTCAAGTTCTCAATCAAAGGTACTAGATATACATCCATATTATTTCCATGCTATTTAAGGCCAGATGTCAGTAGAGACAACATTATAAACTTCCTCTTTATACACAATCATGGAGGAAGATTATATGCTGTCAATGAACAGGCCAACAATTGTATGTCATGCCAAGTGTGCTATATAGGTTAATACCATTAGGTGATAAAACCAATTGAAGATTTCTTGGTTCTTGGACAAAATCAGGCAATTTATTGTCAATTAGCTACAAAGCTGGAGAATCTACTAGGTGGCAAAACTTGCCATCTCTAATTCTTTTATTTTCATGCCATCTTAAGTTCTCAGCAATTTATAGTAATCGAAGCATCCTTTTGATCCTATAAGTTATAGAAAAACATCATCACATCATTTTAAGTATCCCATTCTTTATTTTTTTTAATTCATCTTTTCTTATTTGCCACCTAGATGCTCTATAGGTTAAGCATTCACTAAGATTTTTGAACTTTTTTCTATAAAGAATGCAATCATTTGGACATGTATATGTTTTCACATATTCTAAGCCTAATCGCTTCATAGTTTTTTGGCCTTATAGACTTAAGCATATTATTACCATTTGGTAATTTCTCATTGAGGACTTTGAATAAAGCTTAAAACCTACTATCAAACCGGCCACAATGTCCTTTTATATTGTACAATTTTATTAAACCCGCTAGCTTTGAATGCTTTCAACTCAAGTATAAAGACCTTTCAGCATCTTTAAGCATATCCTTAAAAGAATTTGGATCTTTGCCACAATGATCAAAAGAATCATGAACCATGTCACCTAAATTACTATAATCCTGACATTTAAAACATTGATTTTGTGGCTAGTCTTGGCACTTTTTAGAGGTAGGTTTTGGGTCCACCTTACCATGTCAATTCCAAACTAAATATTTTTCTAGAAAATTGTTTTTAAATAGATGTAGCCTCACTTGTTCAAGAGTCAAAAACTCCATATTACATTAAGAGGTATAAGGACATCTAATCTACATTTATCTTCAAAATTAAGAATGGCAAACTCCAATAAATCATTAACCCCGTCATAATACTCATTGGCCAATCTATCCCAACATATCCAACTTTTGTCCATAACATGCATTTTTACTTGTTCATTTATTACATGTTAGCCTAACAAGTCTAATTATATTGCACAAATAACTTCAACCTTTTAGGTTTAAATTAAAAATTCAAATTGCAAAATAAAGCTAAGTTTTATTTGTTTAAATCATTTAAATAGATGTACACATTCAGCAAGCCAACAAGACAAGCCATACATATTTTTCAAAACTTTACTTTCATATTATATTAACAAAAGTATATGTATATCAAATAAACAAACTTTTTAATTCCAAAATAATCTATGCAACAAAAATGAAACTAACCGTGTATGTAAATAATTAAAACAAGTCAATACACGTAAAACTCAAAAGTAGATAAATAATAAAAGCTGAATAAAAGCAAGTGATTTGTAAGACTTACCTCGAAAGCTGTTACACCAAATACTTTTGTGATTCTCCAAAAGCAAGAAATAGAACTAAACATATTGATTTAAGTGATCAAAATTACTCATTTTCGAGAAACATACAAGATATAACAAAAAATAATAACAAAGTAAATATTTTGGTCAAAAGTCGGTAATGGAATATTAAAAAGCAAACAAAAGTTTCCTATATAACAAATAAAAGGTCGCCTTCAAAAATTTATTAAGTTAAAGATTGTGCAAAAAAAAAACAAACAAACAAACAAGCCGTATGCCTTAGTCAATCATCCATGTTCAATTATTCACGTATCATTCATTGAATAATTAATTTGTATGTGGTTAGTGGCATTAAAATGGCCAAAGCTATGTCAAACAATAAAAATATGACTGAAGATTTCATTATATTGTCAATTACAATGTGATTAGTAGAGATATAGAAGGGAAACTACACAAAGAAAATAATAATGACAACGCTTGTAAGGGTTTGCATGGTGAGATATTGTATTTATACTAAGTCTAGCTAGTGTATAATGGGGAAATGACTGGTGAATTGATCCAAATTGGATATGTGTCTTTATCAATGGCTAATTAAATGAAATAAGTTAGGCTCAAAATTGAAAGCATCATGCAAAATTTAAATGCAATATCGATAAATGGGGAAAAGAAGAAGAACTCAAATCTACATTGACACTGTAATCCATCTAATGTAGTGGAAGTGTATATGAAATTCAATAATGTTGTGAAATATCTAATAAGTCTCCTTAGCTGGAAACCATAAGTAAACCCATTCTTTTGAACGTGTTATTTTGTAAATATGATACTAAAATCGTAGTCATTAGTAACAAAACTCCACATGTACATAAACTAAGATCATTAAGCATGAGGTAATGCCTTTGATTTGTACATACATAATCACCAACTTTCTATTACTTTGACTTGCGTTTAATAAAAATAGTTATTAGAAAAGGGATTAAACTCAACAATGGTACTACGTAATGTCGTTACAATATTGTCACTCAAAGTGGTACCATTAACCAAAAGTCTCATGAATTAATTTAATTTTAATTAAAGACAACCAAATGGTGTACCACTGATAATTCAAATCAAATAAAAATTTATTTCAACAGATGTCAAAAGCGAGTGACATGGCGAATAAAGAAAGAGAGAAAAAATTATTTGAATCAGGTACTTACAAAAGCAATGTTGATTAAACACCCTAGTACAAATGCTCAGCTTCAATTGCCTTCATGTCTCTGCTCTGTTTTCGAGGTCTCAAATTACGAACAATCATGTTTGCAGAAAAAATAAGAATTTTAACATCCGTTCAATGGTTAAAGTGCAACCAAACAATATGCATGAGCAAAATATAAAGTATAAGCTAGAAAATTACTAATTAAAAACAAAAAATGGTACCTTTAGAAAGGAGTTGATCGGTGGGGGGAGAGGGAGAAAGAAAACCAAATCGTGATAGAAAGGAACTGCATTGATTTGGGGTTGGTTGGGAATTAAAGTGGGGCTTGATTAGGATGTGCAGTGTCAACAATGGGGATAGGATTTTAGGGTTTTGTTTACTTAGCTTTGTAGAGAAAAATAATCAAGAGGTGAAGAATGAGCAAATGACTAAGAAAAAAATTGCTTTGATTTTTGTCTTAAGGTTAGGATAAAAAGGTGCTTTTAACTTATCTTTTATTTTTTTTCAAGTGAAATGAAACTGTTTCTACATAGAAATAATAAATTAACTTCAAAAATTTCGATACAACCCGCTAAAATGTTCAGTTGCCCATTAAATACATTTTTTTAAAACATTATATGAAAACTTTTTTTCTAACAAATACGTTAGTGTAAATAACAAAGAGTCACAATGAATTTTATTTTAAACTTGAAAGCTTGGGTTTCCAAGGTCTTTGGTTCGAATTCAATTTGGAACAAAATTAGAATTAATTTCCTTTTACTGGTGTGTTATGAAAGTTCCAATGATCTTTTTCTTAAAATCAAGCACTTAAATATTGGAGGTCCTTGGTTTGAGTTCTATCTGGAACCTAATTTGAATTACTTTGTTTTTGTTATTGATATTGTAGTGTTAGAGATCTTTGATGTCTACCTTACAGATACTAAATTATTAGTAATTTGCGGCACATCTATGTTAAACATGGAAAATGGTCCATATATATGAAAATATTGATACTCTTTAATTAAGTGTCACAAACCAAGTGTGAGTAAGGACCATATTTCTAATAGTGAATCTTGTACCACTTGATGAATAGATGGCCAATAAAATTGTGGGTAAGTCGTTTGTATATGCAAAAACTGTGGAATGGCGGCCAATTGGTGAGTCGTGGAATTCTCGTAGAAGATGAGTAATTATTGATGGGTTTGGAGGTATCACCACACAATTCTTGTACATAACAGTCCATTACGTCGTAAGTAAAGAGCACCTGGCTTTACAATAGCCATGTTCTCAATTTTCTCCATATATGGATGCCCAACAACTTTTTTGATCTCATCCTATATATGAGCCTACAAAACAAAAAGAGCATTAAAAGTAGGACTGCCCCTACTCGTAATAATACATTAGCTGCCGAACTTTCTCGACTTGGTTTATAGAGTATTACGTAGTCATATCCTAGGAGCTTAGCCACATTTTTATTGCTCTAGAGTAACCAATGTCTTAGAGCCATTCCCTCTCTTTTCAAATATGATTCAAAGGCTTTGAATTCTCCTCTCATGTCTGTTTGTAGTGCTTTGATTGTTATGTTCAATTGTTTTTCAATCTGACTTTTAAAGGTAATGAAAGTGTCAAGAGCTTGACACTTTGCTGCTAAAGGAAAAATCCATGTGTATCTTGTTCTGTCATCAACAAAGGAAATGTAATATCGGTGTCCATGAGTGGAGAGAATTGATGCTGGTCCCCAAAGGTCTGTGTGAATTAGTTTTAGGGTTGTCTTGGTTTTGGTTTCAGTGCTTTTGAATGGTTGTTTTGATTGCTTTCCATATTGACATGCAGAGCAAAATGAAGGAACATCATCTTTATTAATTTTGAGCTGATTACAAGATAGCAAGGTATTTTTCAAGACTGATGTACTAGGGTGTCCTAGTCTGGAATGCCACAAATTAATTTCTTCAGCAACTTGTAAATTGTTGCTACTTGACTCATCAGCTACATTTGACTCAACACTGATTTTGACAGACTCATTACTCGAATTGAAAGACAACATGGACACTGGACAACTGATGTTGTTTATTGACTCTGACTTTGAGAAAACTGAAAACAAAGCATCATAAGGAATTTTGTTCCTGCTCAGGATATGCTGCTCCACAAATATTTGAGGCTTTGTTGCTCAGTTTAGATATAGAATTTTCATCCTATCAAGTACAACCTCTATGTTCATATGGCTTAGATGATGGTTACACTACTAGAAAAATGGGCTTTACTGACACCAATTTAGTGTCAGTAATTACTTTTGCTGACACTTGTTAATTGTGTCAGTAATGCTCAAGCCAGAACACACTGACACTAATTTTTGGTGTCAGTGATTTTTGCGTCAGTATTTTGTGTCACTATAGTATCACCACAATAGTGATACTATGATGTTAGTATCAGTTGATACTATTTCTATGTCAGTATTTTGTGTCACTAGAGAGTCACAAGGATAATGACTCAATCGTGTTAGCATTTAATGATACTATTTACATGTCACTGATTTATGTGACTATCAGGAATCCACTGACTCAGTAACATAAAAAATTCTTATCGTCATTTAAATAATTAGTGTCAGTATTAACGGTGCTATACCGGTTGTGTTTTATTTTTTTTAATCACATTATTCATGTTTATTTTACAATTAAAATAAACCCAAAATATATTAAACATACCAAATCTTGTAATGCAATTCACATAATACACATTTCAAATACATCAGTTAAATTAAAATAGTTCAAATACATCATTGTTTGGGGGTAAAAAACAAGTTCAAGTACTAAATTAAGCTTTGAACAAGTAGTATACACGATAAAGTACTAAATTAATTTCGGAAAATTTAGCCAAGAAGAAAAAACAGATAACAATGTCACTGATTTTGGAGTCCGCATATGCCTTCATTTTTTTTCCACCTACAAGTATATAAAATCAATTAGCACACCACAAAAAATAAGTCACAGATTTGTTTTAAGGAAAAATAATCATAAATTACTTGTATGTTACCTCGCAATTGTAGGCTGTAATTAACTTGGCAACATATGTAGCCCACTGATCACGAAGTCGCGAGAGGTCCTTGACAGTGTATTCCTCAACTCCCTTGAACTTTAATTTGAAAACAACAAGTTATTCACCGAAAATCCTTGACTAAACTACTTAATTATCATTCATTTAAATATATTTGTGTGTTAACAATTAAAGCCAACAAATAAACTCCAACAATGTTATTGTTTTATCCAAAATTATATAGGTAAATACTGAACATCCTGATCATGATAATTCCAAAAAAAAAACAACTTGTGAACCCCGACAACAACAATATTTGATAGCCGAAGCAACTTGTGAACCCCAACAGTACGCAATTTAATACAAATATGGATGTAGATACAAAACCTTAATTAGGGTGACAACTTATCCTCATCAAAGTAAAGTACAAGCAACGACACCATAGCACATCCCCAGTAACAACTACTTTGCAACCCAAACAATTGTTTTGTGTTGGGATATGCAGTACATTGTGTATATCCCAAATCCTAATTCATGTCTATATGGATATTCATATAATCTATTCAACAGTATGCAACATAGTCACCATTATAAGTACCCTCACAGTTTATAAAATGCATACAATACGCAATAAAAGGATAACTGTACAGAAGCACACATGTGTTTGAGCTGATTCATTTCACAATAAATTAAAACAATATGATGCAGTATTGTAAAAATCATTTTCAACACTTACATCATTTTTCAGAACGTTCACATTTGTGATGATATCTTGCATGTATTTCATCACATAACAACCACATTCAAAGCTGCTCGGCTGCCTCGGACACTACAAGATCAAAATTACATTAATTTTTAACTGTACGTTAACAATAATTAGTTAGGTTTGTTTGATTTTTACCTTGACAAGTATCCATTGAACATTGGCCTTTGTATCAGAATTTAAACTCTGATGTATTCGAATCCCCCTACAATTAAAAGACATAGCTAACGTTAGCAAATAATTAGCATAAGACATAAAAATAAAATAGCATGATCAAACATACAAATAACAAACTTAACTTATTGACAATCTTTATTAGCTCTTCATCAGGACTATCTTCCAAAGGATCAAGGTAAAAGGTTGTACGTCTCACCATATCAATTGTCAATAACACCCAGTGGGCACTAAACAAAGTAAATATTGTTCTCACACATGAATTACAAGTAAAAGTTTTTAACTTCGTGATTAATCTACAAATTAAAGAATATAACTAGCAAATGAAAAAGGTTATACCCAGGGTTATACGGGAGTACGATGACTTGTCCCAGTTCTGCCAAGCCTAACAGTTTTGAAATATATTGAGTCCTGTCTTTGAAGCTGACCCTTGGATATAACTTCTCAAAAAGCCCAAACTGAACTGGTTTAGTACTTCCATTGCTCTCCATCTCCTCATACAGGTGTCTAAGAGGAAACAAATATATATAACGAAGTAAGTTTGAATATAGGAAACAAAATATTAGGGCCAAGTTTACTAAAACATAAGTTATGATTTACCATACTTGATCCATATGTTAATGATGCAGTTTGAGACCTCTTTAAACTCGATGATTTCAGCACAAATCATTTTGTCCAAGTGTGTTTCCCAAATTTCACTAAAGGTTGCTGTGTCATGCTGAATTCTGATCAATCGAGGTAAAGAATTCTCGATGAACATGGTAAACATGTTCATATATTCACTCCTGTCATTCTTTCTTGATCGTGCTGCTGCCCGTGTATTCTTCACACGTACATTGAGGTCTTTTGCTGCTGGTCTGATGACTAGGGGTTCTTTTTTGGCTACTTCTGCTGGTCTGATGACTCTGGGTTCTTTTTTGGCTACTTCTGCTGGTCTGATGACCAGTGGTTCTTTTTTGGGTACTTCTGCTGGTCTGATGACTGGTGGTTCTTTGTTGGGTACTTTGTCATGACAGGAGAACTGCCTATCTAGTACTTTAGGAGTTAGTCTAGGAGATCTTCTCGGTGTGGGCTTTGAAGTAATTTCACACTCTACTTTTTCGGGGGTTTGTTGAGGAGTTGCTTGGGAAATTATAGTGGGGTTGTCCTTGATTTTACTCTTCACAGATTTTGGAGTAGACTTACCCGATGGGAAATCAGCCTATGCAATAATCAAAATACATACCATTAGTAGTAATACATGCATATACAAATGGAAATAAACTAATGACATGTAACAGGCCATATACCTTTCTTTTTCCAAGAGTTTCAGGGGATTGTTGATCATTGTCAATCTGAACACTAGTGGAAGTTTTGGGCTTGAGCGTGTTAGAACTTCCAACTTCAGTATTGCTGTACGCATTTAACCTTGCATTCATGCGTTCTAATTGAGCAGACATGAATTGGAAACTCTCTTGATACATCTTTCTTTCTCTTGCTAACTCAGTGGCATCAGGGACATGAAAGTACATAGATGGGGTGACGAATTGCCCCACTCCTTGCACTCTGCTTCCATTTGGCTGCTTCTGAAGAGGTTCACCTAGAATGTCATGTGACCCTTGTGATTGGAATGTTCCTTGTTCAACCTGACTCTTCAGCTCATTCTACAAAAAAAATAATTGTAAATCCGCAATTACGAGTACAAGACATCAGCTAAACTAAACTAATATCCTTCTTGAATCTTTAACAAAGAGCAAATCCATATACAGTTCAAATTGAAACTACAGAAAATATTACAAGACAACACCTCACACAAGTTTTAACCTTTTTATATGCGAAGAAATAAGTTCTGTTGAAATCTTACTGAGTTTCTGTCAATTGAAAATGTTGCCATACAATTATTACAAAAAGCAGTATATATGTATGTAAATATCTACCCATACACACATATATTATAAGAAAAATCATAAGAATTAATTATACAAGTGACTTACTATTTTCTCAGCAATTGGCGTGACATCAGAAGCATATTTGCCATCTCGGTCTGCTCGTGCCATTAACCAAGCTTCACTGCGATCAATCTCCTGCTCAAAAACTCCACTCTCCTTTTTCTGTTACAAGGTGACATAAAACATAAATAATTGATTCTATTATATTATACGTACTATATTACTTATGTTACTGTAATTACTTCATATTACCACACTTACTTTTCTATACAACATGCCACCATATCCTGTGCTACCCAAGCGATGGTTGTAGACATTCTTTGCTCTTTTGTCTTTTGCCTTCTTACTTTTTTCCTGCACAAACAGTTTATATGAAGAACAAAAAGTTACCACTGATTATTAGTAACTACATTAAATCAGGTAATATTAACAAACAACACACCTGAAATTGTTCTGACAAAACTTTGTCAACAAAAAGATTCCAATTTTCTTTTTTAATGCTTGGATATTCAATAGGAGGCAAACTTAGTGACTTTCGATCGTCCTTGTTAGGAAGAACGAATTCAGTTGCTAGTTCACATCGAAAGTTTCTTGATGCAACCCCCATCCACTTTAATACTTGGCTTTTGCATTTCAAGCTCAATTTGAATTTTTTCTGTAAACCAATAACATGGATTAGAAACAACTTTAAACAAATTTGGAAGTTATATAAAATCTTTAAACATACTATAAAACAATAAAACAAAACCTGAAAATGAACCCACAAAGTTTCCTTCATCTCTAGTGGCACACGCCTCCAATCATCAAGTAAAATTGAAATTGTTTCACGTACAATGACTCCAATGTAACTCCTAAGATCATTTCGTCCCTTTCCAACTGGAACACCATAAGAATTGTACTCAATTGCAGCTTCATGACTAACTTCTTGTTTTTGCAAACCTTTTTTTTTATCTTTAACAAAGAGCAAATCCATATACAGTTCAAATTGAAACTACAGAAAATATTACAAAATAACACCTCACACAAGTTTTAACCTTTTTATATGCGAAGAAATAAGTTCTGATGAAATTTTACTGAGTTTCTGTCAATTGTAAATGTTGCCATACAATTATTACAAAAAGCAGTATATATGTACGTAAATATCTACCCACCAACACATACACATATTATGAAGAAAATTCATAAGAATTAATTATACAAGTGACTTACTATTTTCTCAGTAATTGGCGTGACATCAGAAGCATATTTGCCATCTCGGTCTGCTCGTGCCATTAACCAAGGTTCACTGCGATCAATCTCCCGCTCAGAAACTCCACTCTCCTTTTTCTGTTACAAGGTGACATAAAACATAAATAATTGATTCTATTATATTATACGTACTAGATTACTTATGTTACTGTAATTACTCCATATTACCACACTTACTTTTCTATACAACATGCCACCATATCATGTGCTACCCAAGCGATGGTTGTAGACATTCTTTGCTCTTTTGTCTTTTGTCTTCTTACTTTTTTCCTACACAAACAGTTTATATGAAGAACAAAAAGTTACCACTGATTATTAGTCACTACCAACAATTAAATTAGGTAATATTAACAAACAACACACCTGAAATTGTTCAGACAAAACTTTGTCAACAAAAAGTTTCCAATCTTCTTTTTTAATACTTGGATATTCAATAGGAGTCAACCTTAGTGACTTTCGATCATCCTTGTTAGGAAGAACGAATTCAGTTGCCAGTTCACATCGAAAGTTTCTTGATGCAACCCCCATCCACTTTAATACTTGGCTTTTGCATTTCAAGCTCAATTTGAATTTTTTCTGTAAACCAATAACATGGATTAGAAACAACTTTAAACAAATCTGGAAGTTATATAAAATCTTTAAACATACTATGAAACAAGAAAACAAAACCTGAAAATGAACCCACAAAGTTTCCTTCATCTCCAGTGGCACACGCCTCCAATCATCAAGTAAAATTGAAATTGTTTCACGTACAATGACTCCAATGTAACTCCTAAGATCATTTCTTCCCTTTCCAACTGGAACACCATAAGAATTGTACTCAATTGCAGCTTCATGACTAACTTCTTGTTTTTGCAAACCTTTTTTTTTGTTTGTTTTCTTCTCCTTGGTCTTCCGTCGAGCTCCGGAAGAGTGAACTCAACATCGTCAGCCATCTCCTACAATCCTGAAAATGATTAAAATAAATAAGTATATCATTTAGATTAATAAGTTAATACAAGAGCAATAGCATATAATGAAATAAATAAATCACTTACTGGAAAACTGTGAAAATTGGTGCTGGAAACTAACTACAATAATGCATTCACTGATTTTCTAAATCAATATCTATTGGAATAGCATCACAATCTTTTCTGTCATAAATTCCTTCATCATCTTTCTCATCCAACTCACATACTGAAAGTTTGTTAGATAATGGAGAAAATACATCCACGTCTTCACATCTTTCCCCATTTAACTTATAAGCTTTGTCGGTCACTGAACAAACTATTGATTTATTATTATCTAGCTGGTCTTTTACATAAAATACTTGCTTTGCATGACAAGCCAGAATAAAGCAATCAGATTTATAGCCAATCCGATTTAAATCAACTACAGTGAAACCTAAATTGTCAGTGCAAACCCCTCTATCATCTACCCAATCACACTTGAAAAGTTTTTTTTTAACCATTAGATAATCAAGCTGCCAAATCTCATCAATGACTCCATAAAACGTCATGTCTCCAAAATGAGGACTTTTATCTTTTGAGCTTGAAATCTGTAGAGTGTTAGCAACAACCCTAACACCACTATTTTGGGTCACACGATTACAGTCCCGGTCCCTCGTTGTAAAATTGAAGCCATTTATCTCGTAGCCAGAAAAGGTCACCACGCTTGAGCGTGGTTTGTTTGCTAACCAGCACACTATTTCGTCAATCGGCACATTATTTGCTTTATCATGTGCCACCTATAAATTAAATTAACAAGTACAGTAATTAGTAACATGTAGAAAAATCTTGTTAAGTTTATATCCTATATTGTATTTAAGTTAAGTAATTCTAACCTTTGCTTGTAACCAACCAGAAAATGTACGTATGTGTTCATTTTGCAACCACAGATTTGTTTTTGCCTTATAGGGGTTTCTTGATGCCAAATAATGCATATGCTCCCTACAGTGAGACATATTAAGATTTAAAAACTAGTATATTAATCTAATAATACAATAGTAATATTTTTTTGGAAAAATTAACAACTTACTCGATATATATTTGGATTTCAGGGGTGTTCATTAGAACACACCGGTGTGCTTGTGCCAACAAAGGATCATCAACCACCTTTATGTTTGCACCTCCCAAAGGCTTTTCGATAGATAAATCAGTTGGACAACCAGTAGGCAGCCCAATAACATCACAATTTGAGAGGTACTCAGCACAAAATGCAAGTGCTTCTTCTGCAATATAACTTTCTACAATACAACCCTTAGGGCGGTAGCAATTACGAACATAATCCTTGAGAGTTTTCATTTGTCTCTCAAAATGATACATCCATCGAAGATAAACAGGCCTACATAACTTAACTTGTTCAACTAAGTGGACTGTTAAATGGATCATTATGTCAAAAAAGCTAGGTGGGAAGTACTGCTGCAGTAAGCATAAAGTGATTACAAGTTCCTCTTGCAATTGGTCAAGAGTATTAGGATCTACCACTTTACAGCACAATGTATTAAAAAAGAAGCACATCCTGATTATGGCCGTTCTCACATTTATAGGCAAACAGTTTCGAATGGCTAGTGGTAGAAATTGTTGCATCAAAGTATGACAGTCATGGGACTTAAGGCCTTGAAGCCGACAATCATCTATTGAAACAAGGTTTTGGACATTGGAAGAATACCCATCAGGGACTTTCACACTCAGCAAGGTTTCACAAAACTGTTTTTTTTCTTTTTTAATCAAAGTATAAGGAGCTGGAGGTAGGACTTTAATTACGAACATAATCCTTGAGAGTTTTCATTTGTCTCTCAAAAGGATACATCCATCGAAGATAAACAGGTCTACATAACTTAACTTGTTCAACTAAGTGGACTGTTAAATGGATCATTATGTCAAAAAAGCTAGGTGGGAAGTACTGCTGCAGTAAGCATAAAGTGATTACAAGTTCCTCTTGCAATTGGTCAAGAGTATTGGGATCTACCACTTTACAGCACAATGTATTAAAAAAAAAGCACATCCTGATTATGGCCCTTCTCACATTTATAGGTAAACAGTTTCGAATGGCTAGTGGTAGAAATTGTTGCATCAAAGTACGACAGCCATGGGACTTAAGGCCTTGAAACCGACAATCATCTATTGAAACAAGGTTTTGGACATTGGAAGAATACCCATCAAGGACTTTCACGCTCAGCAAGGTTTCACAAAACTGTTTTTTTTCTTTTTTACTCAAAGTATAAGGAGCTGGAGGTAGGACTTTGTTTTTTTTGTTTGTTTCATCAGGAACTAGTTTTCCTCTGATCTTCAAAGACTCAAGATCTTTTCTAGCATTAATCTCATCTTTTGTTTTGCCTAGTTGATGAAGTAATGTGCCATATATGTTCTCGCATACATTTTTTTCAATGTGCATCACATCTAATTGATGGCGAACTAATAAATGCTTCCAATAATCTAACTAAAAAAAGATTGACTTTTTTGTACAATTTTTCAGTTATGTTCTCATCACCATCACCGCCACCACCACCATCATGTTTCCGCTTTTTGGCCTTCTTTTTCCCGAACTTAATATCTATATCTTCCACCATATTAAAGATTTCCTCACCAGTCAAAGTTTTAGGAGGCTCATTCCACTCTTGCTTCCCATTAAAAACCTTTTTCAGTTTCTGAAATAGGTGACCGAGTGGTAGAAAGCGGCGATGGCCCATATATGACATTTTCCTACTATGTGGCAGCCAACATGCACAAGTGTCTATCCCACAAATTGGGCAAGCATAATAGCCCTTAACAGTACAACCAGAGAGGTTTCCGTATGCTGGAAAGTCACTAATTGTCCACATCAAGACAGCCCGTAAATTAAAGGTTTCTTTTCTATAAGAATCATAAACATCAATACCTACATCCCATAGAGTTTTTAAGTCCTCAATCAAAGGTGCTAGGTATACATCTAGATCATTTCCAGGTTGTTTAGGGCCAGATATCAAAAGTGACAACATCAAAAACTTTCTCTTCATACACAACCATGGAGGGAGATTATATGTTATCAATATAATAGGCCAACAACTATAAGTAGTGCTAAGTGTACTATGTGGGTTAACCCCATCAGTTGAGAGAGCTAAACAGAGATTTCTAAGTTCTTGTGCAAATTTTGGCCACTTATTATCAATTAGTTGCCAGGCTGGTGAGTCTGGTGGGTGGCGAAGTTTGCCATCTCTAATTCTTTTATTAGCATGCCATGTTAAATTTTGAGCTGTTTGTGGTGATTGAAACAATCTTTTCAATCTAGGAATAGGTGGAAAATACCATAATACCTTTTTAGGAACCCCTTTCCTAAATTTTGTTGAGCTATCTTTTTTTATTTGATACCTAGATGCTCCACAATTTGGGCATTCAGTAAGATCAGCAAATTCATTCCTATACAAAATGCAGTCATTTGGACATGCATGTATTTTTTCATACTCTAAGTCTAGCACTTTCATTGTTTTCTTAACCTTGTACATTGACATAGGTAGAATATTATTATTTGGCAAAATATCAGCAGGGACTTCTAACAAAGCAGAAAACCCTTTATCGGACCACCCATAGTTCCCTTTGACACTGTAAAGTCTGATTAAACTAGATAACTTTGAATGTTTTGCACCCGGGTACAAAGGCTTTTCAGCATCTTCAAGCATATCCTTAAAAGAACTAGGATCTCTATCACAATGCTCGTAAGCATCTTCGACCATGTCAATTATATTACTGTAATCATGACATCTAAATCTTTGACTATGTGAATGGTCTTCACAGTTTGTAAATGTACATTTAGAGTCAGTCTCACCATGCCAAGTCCAAACAATATATCTTGGGAGAAAACCTTTTTCAAATAAATGATCCTTCACTTGTTGAGGAGTATGAAACTCCATATTACAACAAAAGGTGCAAGGACATCTAATTGACATTCGATTTTCAGCATTCAAAATGGCAAAATCTAAGAAATCAGCAACTCCAGAACGATACTCTACAGACAATCTATCACAAGTTATCCAACTTCTCTCCATTTCAAATATTTTACCTGTTCACATATGTAATGTCAGTTTAAGTTTAATTAAATTGCATGATTAATTTAAAGTTCAATGTTATTATGATTATAGTTGTAATAAAAAACTTATAATTCTGGAAAATCATTAATAGCCCCTATAAATCAATAATTATAATAATAATTTAGACAAAATCCTGAAATTGAAACAAAAGAAGTTTTGAAACTTAAATAGGAGATTAATAGGTAAGATGGGTGCTAATGGCTTTTTAAGTAGTCGAACTAATTCATAAGTCAAGTAACTAACAAAAGTTAAGAGTTCAAATAAATAATGTCTTCATACCACTTTGCAAGCCAGTTTTTAAGATTCTATAAATCATTTTTTAACTTCAAATACAACATGCAGAACTACTTTAAAACAAGCATTTCTTTATTGAATCAAACACAAATCATCAACTTTATACAATCTCAAAATATTCACAACCACGAACTTAATTAATTCATATCGTAGTCATTGTCTCTATTACAAATCGTCCAACCAAAACAGAATAAATAAACAAGTAGGATTATATAACAAAATTTGCCTCTCTTTACATGAAACAGAGATGTAAATAGTTTGTAACCACTAAATACACAGTCATTCAGCCAATATAACACCCAAACAATCATCTCCTAATCACAAAGGCAAAAGCTAAAATGATATTTCATATTTTAGTACATTCAAAATCAACTAACTTATTGCTCAAAGTTAAGAAACAGAGCTAACAGTTTATTTCAGAAACTAAAAAAAAAATGCACATTCTTAGTTTTAAATAACAATGACAGTAAATCACATGCACAAAAGTTTGAAACTCACTTCAAATGTGGCAAAAAAAACAGAGTCGCAGCAGCAAGTGTTTTGAGTTTAAGAAATGCACCACTTAAAATGCATGTATCTTTGGACTACATGTGAGTGAAGATATAAAAAAATAAGAACAAAAATTTCAAGTTACGAATAAATAAAAGAAAAAAAGATTTGGACAACTTATCCTCACCAGGGTTGCACTACTGTTCAATTTCTGAATATCTGAAACAACCCAAAAATAAAATTCAAAAATATTATTCATAAGCCAAATTAAAACAAACCCAATAATTAAATTGCCCAAAAAAATAAAATATTCTGCCATTACCAGCTGAGAACCTCCTCTACAGTTCTTTCTCTAGACTTAACTTGTCAGGGAGAATGAGATTACCTGAATACCGAACCGATGGTGCCACTTCACCCCTTGTCGATGGCTTTTACTCGCTTGCCTAGTATAGGCACTGGATGGTTTAGTTGGAGAAAAACCCCTTCGATAACAAGCGATTAGGGTTTTGGTTTTTGTTTCAATTTGGGGAAAATGGAAAAACGAAACAGAGTTTAACTTTTCATTATCTATCTAAATTAATTGAATTTAATTTGTAAATGGATAGTGCAAAACAGAAGAGATCGAGAAGAGAAAAACGAAAGCGAAAGTGAACGATGAAAGCAAGATAGAGACAGTCGATATAGTCTAGATGGGGAAAACAAGTGTGTTTTATGTTGTTGTTATTTATATTTTCATTTTTTAATAATTTAAATATTATTATGACTTTGACTCGTCGAGATTTGATGGTCTGTGCTCCAAACATTAAAGCTTTAAATCTTAGAGCTCTCAGGTTCGAGTTGGAGCTAAAACAAAATTTTTATGAATTTTTTTTATCACTGATACTTTAGTATTAGTGATTTTTGATATTTAGTTAACTGACACCCTAGTATCATTAATCTCTGATTCCTATTTGTCAAAAGCGGAAAATGGTGCATATGTACATAAGTACTGACAATTTTTGCAAAGTGTCAGTAGCGAAGTGTCAGTAAAACTCATTTTTCTAGTAGTGTTAACATCTCCTTAGCATTAATGGAGCATAATTGTTTCGACACCCTCAAAGTTCGGTTCATATAAGCAATTGGCTTTTTTTGTTGAGTTAAAATTGCTCCAATGCCATCCCCTGAAGCATCAGTTTCAATACCAAATGGCTCATTAAAATTAGGCATAGCAAGAGTTAGAGTAGAGATCATAGACTGTTTGAGTTCTATAAATGCATTTTCTACTTGGTCAGTCCACCCAAATTGCATTTTTCAAAAGGTTAGTAAGTGGGTGAGCCAATATGCTATAATTGCAAACAAACATGTGGCAATAACCTGTAAGTCCTAAGAACCCACACAATTTAGAAAAATTAGTAAGTCTAAGCCAATCTATCATAACATTGATTTTGCCTAGGTGGACAATAGGAAGTAATAATATTGTTATAAAAGGAACAATCAAGCAAAGACAATTAGCTGAAAGTACACTATTTATTTATAATGAGATCACTTTTATATAGGTAGTACAATAACAAACTCAACATTGGAACTAATGAGCCATTCTCCCGCGGATATTGCAGCTACTCTTGACTACTGTAACTATATCTAAAGACCAAGTAAACAATAACATCGCTGACGAACTCTCTAAAGATTAAGACAACATAAGTACTTTGTTGACATAACTAAAGAATTTCCAACAATTTCTTCCTTTAAGCTAATACCATTATAAACATTTAGTTTAAAAATAAAAAATTATGGAAATCCCCCCTTAAGTTGAATCCTCCAGTTTGCAAACTCCAAGTAACTTTCTCAGCTTCAAAAAACTAGACAATTTGAGAAGTTTAATAAAGACATCAGGAGCCTGGTCTTTACTTCAACAGTAGACAAGATCAATTTATTAAATATTTGTGAGATCCAGCAAGAAATGATACTGGACACCTATACGCTTGCCTCGATCATGTAGAGTAGGATTTTTAGAGGGTTTTATTGTTGAATTGTTGTCGTAATAAATTGAAGTGGCTTCATTTTACTTGAAATGCAGCTCGCTGTTGTAGACCATGCCCACAACTTGGCCACGTCTTCCACGCAGGCATGCCTTTTGTACACGATATTCCTTCACCCCACATGTTCGCATCCTCTAGGCTTATCAATACCTTCCCCTGCAAGTGGACTCTCGTCCTCAAGGTCCATATTTTTTAACAGATTCAATAGCTCCTTTATCATCTGATAAGAAATGCAATGAAATTTTTTGTTTGGCATGCTCATGCTCTGTTGGTCTACTTGCATGCATGCCAAACAGATAGCTTCTTTCAAACACTTTGGCTTGAACATCTTGATGCCATCAGATATCTCAGGATGAAGACCTCCCATGAAAGTTCCAACTAAATCTTTTTTGTCCAGCCATGAACCCGATTGCCTAATCTTTCAAACTCCCATTGATAATCACATAAGGTACCTACCTGTCACACCCTGGATAGAACTTCATCAAAATCTTTGCATTCCGTAGGACCAAAACGTGCCCGCAATTCTTATTAAAATATGTCTATGTCACCATTCTTCCCTTGTCTTTCTATGCTTTTTGTAGCTATTGCCACCATTGGTTTGCTTCCACCTTGGAAATTTTGCTGAACCACTCCGTAGGATCATCACCAGCATACCTTGGAAATTCTAGCTTAGCCATTTTTTATGAGAAAATCATTCAGCTTCCATCTACTTCCTCCTTGGTATTCTCGTTGTAAGAATAGCTAGTATGATTATTGATGCTGTGACTAAATCCTTCTTTGTTTGAAAATAAAGCCTCAGACATGCGATTGATGGTATCTTCAAGCTGATGCATTATATCATAAACGCCAATCTCCATTTACTGCGTTCAATTTTGAAGTTCGTTAAGACCAGATTCTAAGCTCTCAAAATAACGCAGTTCTGATATCAATGATAGGTGCCAATCAGAACTACAGTTATACAATACACAAGATTTTCTTTGGGTGAATACAAACAACTATAATTGGATAAAATATTTTCCCCCCTTCTATTAATGCATGCAATAATTTAAATAACAATAAAATAACTACTTCTCCTAAACTTATTATTGTTTATTGTAACATACTACAATAATCAATAATATAATAGACTAGACCATGCCCACAACTTGGCCGCGTCTTCCACGCATGCATGCCCTTTGTGCTCGATCTTCCTTGACCCCATGTGTTTGCGTCTTGTAGGCTTATCACTCTCGGAGAAGATTTCAAATTATCTATCAAATATATTTTTCAATAGTCAACCTGCTAAAGATAGTTATTTTATGCCCTTTATTCCAATAGATTTAACAACGCCTAATAAAATTGTGTTCGATTTATTATCATCCGGATTTAACACAGCCTAAATTTGACAAAAGGATATACACTGATAATTCAAATCGGAAAAAGATTGTTATAATTAAAAGGTTTGAATACAAAATTTATATCCTAACTAATAATTATTTTCAAGTTCAGGCACCTCATTTTTCTAATGCAAACATATTATTAAACTGTGCAGTTTAAAAGAATTAATTTTCAATACATTATAAAATCGAGTGGTTTAATAGGTTTAAAAGTTGACTTTATGAAATTCCAAAGTTTGATTTTCATACAATTTGCCATATTTAAATTAAAAGATAAGACAAGTAACCATTAGTCACATGACAGTTGTTTCCAACGTGTGTGGGCTCATTGTCACAGGAAGCCTCTATTTGCGGGAGATTTGAGTTGCGGGATATTTGAGCAGGCCGTGACATCATGCTGACTAGTCGTATCTCTTCATTTCTGCGTAACCCTTTATTTTTCTCTTAACGAAGTCCCTTGCTTTGGCAAGGTTCACCCGGAAGAAAAATAATAATAAATACAAACATTTTTTGCTGTGTCGGTTAAAACAATCCAATTTGTGTTTATTGGATTCTTATTGTTCTTTTACCGGGTACATAATCATCATTTCGGGAAAAAAAAAAGGTATTACTTTGTTATAAGCGACGCAATGCTTGAGCAGGCAGAATCGCGAAAACAGTGTTGTAACAAGAACTTCAACTCTTCTTTCCTCTCAGCGTGCGAAGTGAATAAGGAGGTATTCAACTTCATACAGCTGCAAACGCAATATAACATAAGAAGTGAGTATATAATTAAACGATTATCGAACTTGATTAAATTTGATTCCGTATTCACACATCAAATTAGAATCACTTGCCTTCCAAATGAACATGTAAAAAGAAAGGATTGATGCATTCTCTGAGAGATCAACCATTTGAGCTCGAAACCACAGAAAGGAAGCAATTGCGCAATGGCTTATTATCTACAAGGAAGGGGAAAAGAAAGAAAGGGAAAAAAATTGTATAAGTTTGGTAGAATGAGACTTTGGTCCTTCCTATAGATTAATTTTACAATTTAGGTCCCTGATAAATTTTTAGTGGAACATACATTGAATGATAAATTTGCCATTTTCACATGCAAATTAATATATCCGTGGCTTTTAAGAATTAAAACTAGTTAATATGTTTGCGAAAATGATATATTTGTGACTAAATAGGTTATCTTTTGTGTTATTACTTTAACACTAAAGATGAAATGGTGTATTATAAATTTATTAGGTACTGAAAACAATTTCTAAGAGTGATAAAACTTCTTGTCAAAATTAATACAACTCTTACTGTGATAAGCTTGCTTAGCAAAGAAGATGAATAAGCTCCAAATATTGCAGCAGCTCCATAAGTAATTAACAGCATATAAACGCCAACCCGAAATACCTTCGAGAAGGAAACAAAATTTGTAAGTAACCTCTTGCAAATAAAAATATACACACACACCAATTGAAAGGGATGTAGATTGTAGCACGGTTTGATAGTGCATTTGTTTTAGGAATGAAATTGTTGATGGCAATTCAATCTCCTCTAATTTAGGTTTGGGCTGGGGAGCAAGGTTTTTTCCAAGCCCAAATATTTTTAATTCTTTTAAATAAATAAAATTCTAAATATTTGTAAGCAACTTCTTGCAAATACACACACACACACCAATTGAAAGGGATGTAGATGGTAACACAGTTTGGTAGCGCCCTTGTTTTGGTATGAAATTATTTGATGGCAGCTCAATCTCCTCTAAGTTTGGGCTCGGGACGAGCCCGACTCTCGCTCGTCGAAGCAAGGCTTCCAAGCCCATTTATTTTTTATTTTTTTTAACAAATAAAAATTTTAAATATTTTTTTACAATCAAAGAAAGGAAAAAGAAAAAGAAAATTAAATGTTTAAATATTTCTAGTGGCCTTTTGGGATTGAGCTTAAAAATTTAGCTTTTAAGTGTATTTAGAATAAAAATTAATAACGGGCATTTATGTGAGCCTATGCCGAGGCCCAACATTTCAATTTAAAAATAATATCCTTGCCCGAGGTTGGATTCTTCTATTGGTTAGGCTTTTAACACCCCTCCAAACACCTTATACCCGTGTTTAATTTAAATTACCATAATAACCAAATACGATTTAAACCATTTTTATAAATAAAAATTCAATTAAACACTTAAACAAATTATTCTTTAGACAAAACATTTTACTTCTATCTAATTTAATAATTTTTATTTATTTATATTTTAATAGAAAATATTTTTTTAGAAAAGTATAACAACTTAGAGTTACGAAAATAAAAACTATATAACAAGAAGAAAATAAGTCAAGATTTTAAAGTTTTTTATGTAGTCTATAAATAAATGTTTTAAAAATATACATCTTTAAGGTAAAAATTTTTATGGGAAGATGGTGAATTTAAATGTGTTTATATTTTATGAATTAAACAAAGGGTATTTTAGAAAATAAAATTCAAAAGAAATTTGATAACTATTTTCAGGGAGTGTTAAAAGCTCCATTCTTTTCCTAAGTAAGCCTAGCCTCCGATTCAGCCCAATCTACACATGAAAAATTAAAATCCAAATGAAATTGGGGCCGACATGAGTTTCTTGCTATTACCCACCAGCGGGAGTGAAGGCTTTAAAAGTACACACACATATATATACACACATACATACCAACTTTTCTATTTTGAATACCAAAAACAGTTTGTCATACTGATTGAAAATTGTTAAATTGACGTCTAACATTCTTTTTTAATTCATTCACTATTTGTCATATATGTATGCATATTATCATGATTTGTTGAAGTACACACATTATAGAAAGTGAATGAAAAAGGAAGAGTACTTTAGGAGCACCTATGAATTTTGCCTTAAAATGCAGTCAGAACTATTTTTTTTTTTTTTGTTTTGAGCACGAGGTAATCTGGGGAGGGCCCCAACTGTGGGAGGCACCTTTAAGCCCGTACCACAACCCAGACTAGAAGTCCCCGCTCAAACCGAGAGGCACATGTTCTCCTAACAAAGACGACTTCCTTGCAACTCGAACTGGGGAGCAAACCCAGTCAAGCCACTTAAGGGGACTCCATTACCAGTGGAGCCAACACTTTGTTGGTAACTATTTAATAAATCACTTGTCGTATTCTAGTGTGCCGCATGCAGCTAACTTTAATCCCTTGAAGCTTCTTGGAAAAGATTAATGATAACAATAAATAACATAGTATTGAATTTACTTACTCTTTCTTTCCCTAGCATGACACTAAATGTTCGAATGCCATATTCTTTGTCACCGTCTACATCATGTAAATCCTGTTAAAAGTACGAAGCAGATAAGTTAGAAACCACCAATTTTTGCTTTTGATGTCTGGCTATATATGCAATTAGCTTGTGCAGGCACACATAATTAACTTATGAATTACCTTGAGAAGTGCCTTTGCTAGGGACATGCAGGTTATGACACCAGTGGTAAATATCAATGATCTTGTGATTACTACGGGTCTGCCGAGCACGTATTTCTGTATATAATAACGATATTAAGTTTAGATTCACAATCATTGATTTATATTTTAGATTATATTTGTGAAATGTTTTATCTATTACATATTCTTTCTTAACATAATATTGTATGTACTATAAAATTATATAACAATTTTGTCCTTCTTTTCTTAAATATTCATACTAATGTAATTTTTATTAGAGACAGGAATAATCAATTGTTGTATATACCTGGATGTGTATGAAGAAGGAAAATTGAATTCCAACTCCATAACCAATCATGATAGAGATTGCAGCAAGAAAAGCATTTCTCTTCCATCTAAGAAAGGGAAGCTGCAAGATCAAAAAGACCAATTAGATCATGAATTTAGATCAGGTAATCAATTTTGAGAGAGATAAAAAAGAAAAAGTTTGGCAAAAATTATACTATTAGGGAAATTTTTTGGATAATTCAATGGCTCCAAATTCTAATAAATATGCACCGTAGGCTCTAAGTTTTTGAATTACTATTAGTTAGGGAAAAGGGCATTTAGGGTTAATTTGTTAATGTTGTACCTTTTTAGAATAATTGTGTTAGCTGTACTATATAAATAATCAGCCGTCAAGAAAATCAGTTAAAGTTAGAAAAAATTATTTTAAAAAGTACTATGAGTTTTAAAAATAGTCGTATGTATTTAATAAATCTTATTGTTAATCTGCTGTAAGAATGTAAATGATTAAATAGTCATAATGTTGAACATAATTTATTTACGTATTTTCAAACATGTATATAAAATATTTTTTTATTGTGTACTTATAATAATTGATAACTCAAATAAATATTTTATATCATAATTTTTTTGTTATCTTAACGTAATTGGTAATAAATAATAATCTTATTAAAACTAACAACGATAATTTTAGATTTTTTATATGAGGATATAAATGGAATTGTATTAAGTGTAAAAGTGATTGTCAAAATTAGATTTTGAAAAGTTACTCTTTCCCTCCTTTTCAAAATGTGTTATAGGATGTGATAATTTTACCAAAAGTGATTTCTAAAAAAATTTACTAAATACCAAAATTAACTTTTAACTTTTCAAAATTACTCTAAAGTCTCCCGAAAGTAATTTTAAATGGACCTTTAATATGAAAATATAAAATTGAACTATATCATGATAGGATCAAGACTGATTTATGATTTTATAATTTTGTAGATTGGTGATAGTTACATATCAGTTTTTTTTTAATAAAAAATGAACTTGAATTTCAATTACGTTCTTCAAATATGCTATACAGAGAACCAATTGGGTGCTTACATCAATGGAATAAGCGGTTACAAGTATAAACCATAGGATGAGGCCCCAAGCAAGTGGGGGAGATCCAATCATAATTCCCATAGCCAGACTCTGAAAATTTAGATAAATACAAAATTTTGAATAACAAGCACGTCTTCCTCTTGATAAATACAAATTAGTAGCTATAGTGAGACATTTCCTTACCATCATTGCACATGTTAATGTTATTGCAACTCCAGTTTTTATTGAGAAATCACCAGAAGCAAGGGGCAGATCAGGCTTGTTAATCTTATTTAAATAATAAAAAAAAGTAAGTACATTTTAAATAATATAGCTTCAAATAACAATGATATTGACCAGCTCTAATGAATAAATAACCTTGTCGATTTTAACATCAACCAATTGGTTTATGGCCGTCATGTAAATGGCCATCAGTGCTGCCGGCACCACGGTCTGAAACGTCAACAAAAATAATGTCATTCAAATAACAATTACAACTTGTTTCTTCCTGGAACTCAAAATTAATCACCTTAAATACTTCCATAAAAAATGTCGGAGTTAAATCACCAAGATTCTGTAGTGGAAGACAACAAATCGATGTCACCGCTATAACCTGATAAACTCAAAAAAAAAAAACTGTCAATCTACAGAAATTTCATTCATTAAAGCATATACAGTACTGATTCTAAAGAATAGCAGCAGCAACAAGTAACTCACAAGGCCATTCAAAGTGTTGGGACGGGTAAAACGGTATAGTGACTTTAAATTCTTGAGGAAGCCACCCTGAAAGATCTTCAATTTATTATCATCCTCGGATTTAACACGGCCTAATAACATTGTTTTTATTTTATTATCATCCTTGGAAACACAGCCTAAAATTGTCTTCAATCTATCATCATCATCCTTCGATATAACATGACCTAAAATTGACAAAAAGATATACATTTATCACATTAAATTCAAATAAGAGTAATATTACCATTAAAATGGATACAAAATTTATATCCTAATTGACATGACAAATATGTGATTTTCTTATAACTATCATGTTGTAATTAAAAGATAAGTTAAGTAACCATTAGACATACGGCAGTGTAGAATAACGCAACATAAACTTTGTATTCAACCTGTGTGAGCACATGCTGGTTGTAGACGAGCTGGGTTATTAACTTTGTATCCAAATTTTTTTATTCTTCTTTGAACTGATTTGGATCCAACCTTTGTAAGCATATATTGGTTGCCGATGAGAGACATACAAGGCTGTGCCAGAGGATCATGTTTTGATAAGTACCTAGTACGAAGCATGATTTGCTCAATCCCTCTCTCTCTCTCTCTCTCTCTCTCTCTCTCTCTCTCGACTCTATCGAGCAACGAGTTTAACAAAAAAAATTTCATCCAACACCAGATATTTATATGTGGTGGTATGGGGCCTAGTCAAAAGAGCCTCAGGACTTCAAAAGTTGTATTAAATTTCGCATTAAGGAAATGAGAGAATCTTTTGACTTCAAAAGGTAAAGGGTTGAATGGAAGAGAATCCCGAAGCTATTAAAATAGTTTTCCTTGCCTACTGCTGGAAAACGACTTATTTAATTGTTACAACTTCAGATAAAGGCATCAAAATGGATGAAGTTTAATTACAGTCTGACAGGGGCGTAACCCACCATTAATTCGCCAGCATTCAGCTTGTAGATGGTTAACGCCTAACATAAACGTTCTTACAGCAATATGAGAAGATTCAAAACCCAAATCCTTTACTTTAGGATTAAAGCCATAAAGGAAAGAGGTGGCAATCATAGTTATCTTTTCTTATTAATAAAGCAGCATAACTTTAAATTTTAGAAACAAACCATTGAGAGTAAAACGGTATAGTGATGGTATAGTGACTTTAAAATAACATTTAAAGTTGTAAAGAATGAAATATAAGTTTAAAATTGTAAAGAATTAATAATAACTTAAATTAATGAATTATGGAAGAATTATCCTTCAAAAAGAATTTAAAATTAACTAATTTTTAGGGCTTCCAACGTATTTTTTTTTATCTTGGTTGTTAACATAAGATAAAAATTTTAGTGTAAAAAATTTATCCTATACGCCTCGTTAAGGTAAAAATATTATTATCACATGATAATTTGGTAGGTCCAAGCTGTGTTATTCTTAGTTCACTTATTTATGCCAAACACTATATTAGGATTAAATTTTAGTAAAATAAGTGTATCCCACCATCTTTAATTGTAGGGTCTAAGGGAATGCAAGACGCTCCTTTCTTATTACATTGGTAGGAAGAAAATATAAACACAGTAGATATCTTTTAAGAGAATGCAAGCATTATTTTTATGAGGTTTTGTGTTTAATAATTAACCTAATTTATGTTATTAAAAATCTCTCTATTCGTTTTATATTTTAGAAGAATTATATGTTTGAGAATGAATAAATAAAGATTTAGGAAGGACGGATTGATTGAGAAGGAGACAGAGATAATAAATTTTTTAAAGAATTTTAAAATTGTTATATTGGGGCTTATTATATAAAATTATTGAAACTTATAATTTTTATTATTTACAGAAAATAGTATCGAATGCTGAAGAAAATGTCAAATAATTTTTTAAGAATTTTAAAATTATTATATTTTCATTGGGGCTTATTGTGTAAGATTTTTAACTTATTTTTTTTATTATTTATAGAAAACAATAGGGTTGCTAAAGAAAATGTCAAAATTGAGTGTTTGGTACAACGGGGGAAACATAGTTTGGTCCTATATTAAAACATACGCATAGGTACCAAAACTCTACATTTGGATAAATAAATTTCATAGTAAATTAAATCATATCTTTGTGATAAATTACCGTTACGAAGGGAGAAGCAACAAATAAAAACTGTAAAATATACATCTTTTATCATGGTCAAAGTCAACGACGAGACACACTTATGTGAGATAGACGCTGAGGTGGTTCACCTATCTAATAATGACCTATCATTTGATAAGTCTAAAGGATCTCTTTATGGGAAATAGTTTTTTAGTTTTCATTTTTAGACCCTATCATATGTGCTGAGGTTATCCCATATTGATTCTGGAAGGAGCTGGTGGTAACTTTATAAGTGTGAGGGAAAGTCTCGCCTCATGAGCAAGCTTTTGGAGTTGAGAGAAACCCAAGACAACCTAGCACTAGTATCAAAACCCTAGTTAACCAACTTCTCAACCCAACAGTCTAATATGGAGAATGGGTGTCTATACTTCTGACCCATTGCCAGGTATGTGAGGGAGAAATTGTTGGAATTATCTCACATTAGTTGTGGAAGGGATTGGTGGTAACTTTATAAGTGTGGGGGAAAACCTCACCCCTTAAGCAAGCTTTTCAGGTTGAGAGAAGTTCAAGACCACCTACCAATATGTGAGATCCACTATGAAAAATATATCTTTATTTCATGGGTGCACTGCCTAACATTTTTTTTGATATATTGATATATTACAATCAGAATACTACTGATATTATACAACGAGAAATCAGTCGGGATCTCCTATATTATTCTATTGTGGCACAGCCCAAAAAACAACACTCACTTTAATATTGAAGGGAGATTTAGATTACCCCTAATACAAGGAGACAAATAAATCCCCATTAGAATGAGCCCATTGGCGCCTAACATTTTTAATAAAACAACAACTAGAAAGTTCATTAATTTTAAAGAAAAAGTCAAATTCATATTAGTAGTAAATTTTAAATTTTGTAATTAATTATTCCTAAAACAATATTCTAAATCCAACTTCCCTTATATATAATTCAAACTATCATCTTGCCATTATATTATAACTAAATGCAGTACTAGACAATTAACGTTGACCATTAATTTGAAATCTGAAGAAAACTATGGGTAATCAACTATGGGTAGATGATTACGATATCTAATTATTTATACTATAATTCTTTTTGTAGATTCTTTAAGAAAAATTAAATTTGGATTTAAAAATCTGTTCTAAATGATTATTTGTATGTAGCATTTAACAACTAATACTAATTTGCCATCTCAAGAAGCAATAAAAGTAAAGCTTAATTTATATTTTATATAACCCAAAAAAAATTGGGAATCAAATATTGCAAAAAACTCACTCAAAACAATGTGGTCTTCTATGAGTTTCTGCCAAGACTTTCGTGTGCGTGTGTGGGTGCATAAAGCCTCTTTTACATGACTTTAATAAAAAGACTTTTAACCATAAACAGACAAAAGCCCAATTGTCTAAGTCCTCAATTAATGTAAAGCCGGCCCTGTTTTTCATAGAATTTTTGTCATTGTTTATAGAATCGGTCTAACACAGTGCATTCTATTTAATTATGAAGCTGTTTTCGAAGCGAGAAACTGCATCATAACTGTATTGTTTATTGTTTTGTATCTTCTTAATGTCCTGTAATTAACTCGGTCAACTTGTCAACTTGCACGGCGTCGACATTTGTTCCAATTTTAATTTATTATTAGTTTCAACGAACTTTGAAATGGATCAAGAATATGTCCACAGTCCACAGGTACTAAAAGCGGATTCAAAAACTACTGTCGAAACAGGAATCACAAGCACATCCTTGGCAATAAGTGACAAAATTGGATATTTGCTGCAGTTGTTCTTCCACCAACTTAAAATATTGAACTTATCATTGCATGCATACTCACTTGGTCAACAAAATATGTTTCCACCTCACTTTTTCCTACAGTCTCTTTCTTTCTCTTTTTTCTTTTGGAAGTGTGAAGCTGTTAGTTTGATTCTGGTATTAAATCTACTGACGTGGCAAGCTGAGCTGGTGATGTGGGCCCGCTGTTAGTTAAAAGCCGTTATTATTAGTGGCTGAGTCCAGAAACAGAGGCATGCATATATAAGTGTTGGCTTGTGGCAGAGTTAACAAGTGATTTTGTGAGAGATAGAGTGAGAGATAGTGAATTCTATAAACAAGAGATTTAATCTCTGCACTCCATAGATTCTTTGTGTAATCATCTCCATTAATAAAGCTTTAGCCTCCTGCTGTTTTTCCAGCCGTGGATGTAGGTACCTTGGTACTGAACCACGTTAGTTCTTCTGTGTTCTTCTTCTTACTTTATTCTTTGTTCTTGGTTAATCTTGTTTGTGTTGTTAGGTTATGTTCCTTTGTTCTTGATTGTACTTAGTCAATTCAGATTGGTTAACTAGTTTGAGTCATTTGTGATTCACCATTTTCGTCAACAAGCTGGTATCAGAGCCTGGTTTCTTGGGGCTGTTCTTAATCTGAAATGGCTACCACCAGATTTGATCTCGAAAAATTTAATGGTGATAACGACTTCTACCTTTAGAGTCTCAAGATGAGAGCAATCCTTATCCAACAAGGACTAGATAGTGCTCTTGATGATGGAGATGAAGAAATAAAGGGTAAGAAAGACCATATAGAGGGTTCCTCAAAATCAGGGGGAGATTAGGAAACCATTAATAACAAAGCACATAGTACCATTATCCTACATCTCTCTGATGAAGTGCTAAGAGAGGTTGCAAAAGAAAGGATTGAGTTAGGATTGTGGTCGAAGTTTGAGGGCTTATATCTGAAGAAGTCACTGGCCAAGAGGTTATATATGAAGAGAAGACTTTATACTTTCTCCATGAAAGAGGGAGTTGCCATAAAGGATCATCTGGATGAATTCAATAAACTAATCTTGGATATAGAAAATGTGAATATCGATTTGGAAGATGAGGATAGGGCTTTAATTCTGTTGAGTTCCTTACCTGACTCATTTGAACATTTTGTTGATACTCTCCTATATGGAAGGTAGACTCTCACATTAAAAGATGTCAAGCGTGCATTGGAATCAAAAGATTTAAAGAAAATATCAAATGTCAAAGAGCAAAGCTACGGGAAATGATTGTCTGTCAAGTCAAAGCCAGAGAAAAAGAACAACAAAGAAGAGAAGAATGCTAGTTAGAAAGACAAATCAGAGAAGAAGAAAAAGAAGAGGAAGTGTTACTTCTGTCAGAAAGAGGGGCATTATATAAACGATTGCTTTGAGAAGAAGAAATTAAAAAACCTTCAAAAGGAATCAAATGGAAAAGCTCTATAGTATCAGAGGATGAGGGTGCTGATGTTCTGGTAGCTATAGAAAAATACCCAACTGGTGAGTGGATACTTGACTCTGGATGCTCCTTTCATATATGCCCAAATAAGCACTTCTTTAATACATTCAAAAGTGTTGAAGGTGGTAAAGTTTTGCTGGGAAATGATTTAGCTTGTAAAGTTGTTGGGATTGGGACCATTAATATAAAAATATTTGAGGGTGAAATCAGAAACTTAGATCAAGTCAGATATGTACCAAAACTTAAAAGAAACCTTATATCACTAGGCATGTTTAATCAAATTGGCTGTAGTATTAGAGCTGAAAATGGTGAGATTCATGTGATGAAAAATGGTACTGCCATCATGAAATGAGTTAGAAGGAATGCCCTTTATGCTCTAGTAAGATCTTGTCTTTTGCCTGGAATTACAGCTACTGTGAACAATGATAAAACCAAGCTGTGGCACATGAGATTAGCACACATGAGTGAAAGAGGGTTAAAAGAATTAGAGAAACAAGGTTTGTTTGGTGAAGACCACATATCCTCATTAGAATTTTTTGAAAAACGTGTTTTTGGTAAAGCAACAAGACATAAATTCAATACATGAAGAAAAGAAACAAAACAGACTTTGGACTACATTCATTCAGACCTATGGGGACCATCACAAGTTTTCTCTCATGGTGGAGCTAGGTTTTTCATTACTTTTATTGATAACTACTCAAGAAAGGTTTGGGTCTATGTGTTAAGACAGAAGAGTGAGGCCTTGGAGAAATTCAAAGAATGGTCAACACTTGTAGAAAATCAGACTGGTAAGAAGATAAAAAAGCTAAGGATAGGCAATGGATTGGAATACTGCAGCAATGAATTTGATGATTTTTACAAGAACAAGGGCATAACAAGGCACAACATAGTAAGCCACACCCCGCAAAATGGACTTGCCGAAAGGATAAATAGAACCTTACTTGAGAAAGTTAGGTGTATGTTGTTCAATGCAAACCTATCTAAGCATTTCTGGGCTGAGGCAGTCACAACAACAACTTATCTTGTGCACAGAAGCCCCTCATCAGCCTTAAACTTCAGAACTCCACAAGAAGCTTGGTCAAGTAAACCACCAGATCTTAGTAACCTTAGATTTTTTTGCTGCATTGCATATGCTCATGTTGGTCATGGCAAATTAGAACCAAGAGCAGTGAAATGATACTTTATAGGATATCCAGAAGGCACTAAGGGGTATAAGATCTGGTGCATAGATGGCAAGCCCTCAAGGACTCTAATCAGTAGGGATGTGGTGTTTGATGGAGACTCAATACTGCTGTCTAAAGTAGAGACTGAGGTAATCTCTTCTGGTTTAGATGGGAAACAAGATGCTGAGTTAAAGGTGGAGTATACTGATGGCTATCAACCTGCAGAAAAGACTCCAGGAAAATATGAAAAGGAGCCTAAATCCTTTAAGCTGGACAATTATCAACTTGTAAGGGATAGAGAAATGAGAACTATCAGAATGCTTGAGAAATATGGCATTGCTGGCCTTATCTTATATGCACTACGTGTTGCTGAAGAACTAAGTGGTGAAGAACCCATGAGCTACAAGGAAGCCATGTGCAGAAGTGATACAGCTGAGTGGCTTGCTGCAATGGAAGAAGAATTAACCTCTCTTAGAAAAAACAACACCTGGATCTTGGTTGAGAAACCCTTAAATAAAAGACTAGTAGGCTGTAAATGGATTTATAAACTCAAGGATGGAGAGCCTGGTGATAAACAACCTAGGTACAAGGTAAGACTGGTAGCTAAAGGCTTCACACAGAAAGAATGGGTGGACTTTAATGAGGTGTTCTCATTAGTGGTCAAACACAGCTCCATAAGCTTGTTATTTGTTGTCACTCCATTCCTTGACTTGAAATTAGACCAAATGGATGTAAGAACTGTCTTCTTACATGGAAACCTTGATGAAGAAATCTTTATGGCACAACCTGAGGGTTTCATAGAAGAAGGAGCTGAAGATATAGTGTATTTACTTAAGAAGAGCTTATATGGCTTAAAGCAGTCTCCAAGGTAATGGTATTTGAGATTTGATTAGTTTATGAGCAAGCATGGTTATAACAGAAGTCAATATGACAGCTGTGTGTATTTCAAGTACTTGCCTACTGGAAGTCACATCTACTTACTTCTCTATGTAGATGACATGCTTATTGCATGTAATCAGAGAGAAGCCCTAGAGGAACTCAAAATGCAGCTCAGCACTGAGTTTAAAATGAAAGACTTAAGTGCTGTTATAAAGATTCTGGGTATGCAGATTGTAAGAGACAGACTAAGAAAAACTTTGTTTCTTACTGAGGCTAGTTATGTAAAGAGTGTTGAATATGTTCATCATGGACAATGCTAAACCTGTGTTGACACCTCTGTCAGCTCATTTTAAGTTCTCTAAGCTTCAAGGACCTAAAACTGATGCAGACATAGAATACATTAAGAAAATTCCCTATTCAAATGTAGTGGGGAGTGTTATGTATGCTATGGTTTGTTCCAGGCTTGACATAACATATGGTGTTGGGGTTATCAACAAGTTTATGGGAGATCCAGGCAAGGAGCACTGGAATGGAGTCAAGTGGATATTGAGATATCTTAAGGGGACTTCTGATCATGGCATTCTGTTTCGGAAAGTTGATGGAGCCACCTGTGAGGTGGCTTTGTAAACTCAAACTTTGCAGGTGATCTAGACAAAAGAAGATCCATAACTGGTTTTGTTTTTACCATGTGTGGAGGTGCTAGTAGCTGGAAGGCATCCCTGCAGTCTATTGTTGCCCTTTCAACAACTGAAGCAGAGTACATTGCACTGACAGAGGATTAGTCTCTGAGTTGGGTTTCAAGTAAGAGACAGTCACAATTAGCTGTGATAGCTCGAGTGCTATACAGCTAAGTAAGAATCTTAAATATCATGAGAGAATTAAACATATAGATGTGAGATTACACTTTATAAGAGAAGAGATTAGTAGTGGCATAGTGTATGTTGTCAAGATACCTTCTAAGGTAAATCCAGTCGACATACTCATTAAGCCATTACCAGCAGTCAAGTTCATGAATTCTTTGAACTTGATTGGACTTGGTAACATGTGAACCAAGTTTTCGAAGTGCTGAAACAGAGTTGGGGAAAGGCTTAAATGTCATAATAAACTAAGGTGGAGATTTGTGAAGCTGTTAGTTTGATTCTGGTATTAAATCTACTGACATGGCAAGCTGAGCTGGTGATGTGGGCCCGCTGTTAGTTAAAAGCCGTTATTATTAGTGGCTGAGTCTAGAAATAGAGGCATGCATATATAAGTGTTGGCTTGTGGCAGAGTTAACAAGTGATTTTGTGAGAGATAGAGTGAGAGATAGTAAATTCTGTAAACAAGAGATTTAATCTCTACACTCTATAGATTCTTTGTGTAATTGATGAGCATATAATATATACATATTTTACCCTTAGTTAAATAATTACTACTTATAGTTATTTGTTATTTTAAATTAATTGAATTGTTTTATTGAATAGGGAATTAATTGAAGAATATGGATAAAAAGAGCATAAAGGAGTTCAATTTGTGAGCATTAAATATTAATTGAATTGGAAGCAATTAGACATACGTGCATGTGAAAGAAGCCGAAGCCAATAAATTGAATTCTCGATGCTCGTGCAAACAAAGAAGAAGGTTAAAGCTAAAGTGGGCAGCACATAAAAACAAAGCTTTTAATTAAGCCTTTGAATGGAAAATCAAAGTACAATAAAGGAAGGAAATCAATAGCTTTTGGCTTTTATTGTTTTCAATTACGTGGAAAGCTTAGGGCTTTAGCATGTAAAAGTTGGTTTAGTTATTAGAATCACAATAGGATTCGGTGGGCAAGCAATATAAAAGGGAGTTTTGCTTTTGAATTAAGGGGGGCAGACGCAAGGCTGGGAGAGAGTATTCGGCAGCAACAGTAATTTGGCTTCCATGGCTGATTTTATTTCTTGTGTTACTCTTTATTCAAGTATGTCTAACTAATTTTCTTATATTGAGGTTAAGGATGAAACCATATTCATTGAAATAATTATCTTTTTATTTAATTAATTCCCTATATATATTCTTTGATTATTATGGTTTTTATTTTACATGATTAGTTGGATGTTATTAAAATCTGTTGATTGTTAGGATTAATATTCGATTAAATCTATACTTGGATCTATAAAGTTTAGACATGGTTATCTTTGATTCTATGTTTTTCATTAAATTATTTACATAGAGTGCTTAGGAAAACTTTGACTTTTATTATTCAATATGTTTACATGAGATTCTTAGATGTCATACTATTAAGCAGAAAAAGAACATACATTAGATTTAATTACTTAGGCTTAATTGTTATATCCATGAGATGACATAGATTGATTTCTAGTTGTCACTCTAAAATTGGAGATTAATTAATAATTAGATAATTACTAGTTGAATAGTGGTGGATTCTGAAACCTTGGTAGTTTTTGTCTTATTGAATTCTCATTTGCTTTAATTGTTTTCTTAGTTTAATTAGTTTAATGTCTCTTAAAACTTAATTTGCTCAACTAGGTTAGAATTAATATTAATTTTAGATTTAAATTAGACTTTTTAATTTATAACAATCTCTGTGGAATCGACCTCATTACCACTATTCTATCTCTAGATTCGTGTGCTTGCGAGTACATAAAAATTTTCACAACAAGTTTTTGGTGCCATTGCCGGGGATTGTGCCAGAAAATCAATTTAATCTAGGTTGATTTGATTCTTCCACTAGTTATAATTTAGGTTGTCTTTTATTTTTTTAATTAAAAAACACAAAAAAAACTTTCATTTGTCTTTAAATTCATTGTTTGGTTGTTTGATTTCTTTTATTTTTAAATTTCGTTTATTCTCATTATTGTTGGTTTATTTTATTTTATTTTTCTTTATTTCCTTGTCTAGTTAGTTTATGAGTATTTGGGAACGTGATTCAATAAATCGTTTGGTTAAAATAGAGTGGAAAATTGATAGTAGTCAAACTAGTTCTTCTCAAGTCATGGATGACCCAAATAGATTATTGCCAGTACTACCACTAGTGCAAGCAGAGAAAACCCTTAGAGAATATTTTTCACCACTTGCAGCCAACCAACCATCTTGTATTGTGTTGCCACAAACTAAAGCAACACACTTTGAACTTAAGCCCTTTGTCATTCAACTTTTACCATCTTTCCATGGGTTAGAGAGAGAGGATCCATATTTGCACATTAAGGAATTTCTTGATATATGCTCTATATTCCGTTTTTAAAATTTTAATGATGAGTCAATTAGGCTTCGTATGTTTCATTTCTCAATAAAAGACAAAGCAAAAGCTTGGTTGAATTCACTTCCTGCTGGGTCTATTACTACATGGGATGAATTGAGTAATAAATTCCTCTCCAAGTTTTTCCCATGTCTAAAACAAATGCCCTTAGGAGAGAGATAAGTGATTTTTATCAAAGAGAGGGTGAGCAATTTTATGAGTGTTGGGAAAGATTCAACGATTTACTCATCAAGTGTCCCCACTATGGTTTTGAGAAATGGAGACTTATATAGTGCTTTTATAATAGTTTAACTATGTCAAATCATCATATGGTAGAGTCTATGAATGGTGGGAGATTTTTGAACTTATATGAAGGGGCTGCATGTGATTTCTTTAATTCACTTTATGAGAATTCTCAACAGTGGGATTTTTCAAATCAAATGGAAAAATTATCTCAAGTTTCTAGAAAGGGGTTATATAAAGTTAAGGATGATTTTGATGTGAAATCCACTCTAGCTACACTTTCTAGGAAAGTAGAAACTTTAGCTCTGAACCAATCAATGAATCATCATCCTAGTGTAACTAATGAGGTTTGTGCTCTTTGTTCTAACTTATCTCATACAACACATAATTGTCCATCATTACCAGCCTATCAAGAGGCTTATTCTGAGCAGGTACATGCTTACAATCATATGAGAAAACCTCCAATAATCCATATTCACCCACATATAATCCTAATTGGAGGAATTACCCTAATTTTTTTTAGAAACAAAATCAACCTTTGTTAAACTAAGGAGGACAACAATTTAGCTTGCCCAATCAATAGTTTGTCCCTCCTAACCAAGTATATTCCCCTGCCCAACAGCCTATGTCTTAATTTGTTGCACCTCAATAAAGAAAACCTTCTTTAGAGGATACACTTCAAAGTTTTATTCAGTCAACCTAACAAGTCTTTCAGTCAAACACTCAAGCTATTCTAAAGCTTGAACATCAGTTGGGTCAATTAGCAACTATTGTAACTGAGAGAGAAAAAGAAAAATTCCTAAGTCAACCAATTCCCAATCCTAAAAGAGTGCATGAAGTTGGATTGAATTCAAGACATCAGCATGAAGAAGCAAAATCTATTATGACCTTGAGAAGAGGAAAATTATTTGACAACAAGGTGGAGGTTCAAACAAGAAAGACATATGAGCCTACTTCTTCAGATCTAGTTCCATCACAAGATCCATCACCAAATGATCTAGAAGAAAGTAGTCTGCCAGCTCAAAGGTTAACAAAGGTAAAGAAAGGGATTTCAACAGTTGAGATTATGGAAATCTTCAAGCAGGTAAGTATAAACATTCCTTTACTCGATGCTATTAAGCAAGTTCCTTCCTATGCCAAGTTTTTGAAAGATTTATGCACTAAAGAGAGAAATTTGCATGTCACCAAAAAGGCATTTTTAACTGAATAAACTAGCAATTTACTTCAATGTAAAATGCCACAAAAAATTTAAGGATTCAGGTTCCCCTACTATCTCATGTGTTATAGGGAACTAATGTTTTGATAAAGCATTATTGGATGTGGGCGCTAGTGTTAATCTCTTGCCTTATTCTGTTTACATGCAACTTGGATTAGGTGAGTTAAAGCCAACTTCTATTATTTTGCAACTTGCTGATCGGTCAATGAAAATACCTCGTAGTATTATAGAGGATGTGTTGATACAGATTGACAAATTTTATTATTCTGTTGATTTTATCGTTATTGATACTCAGCATGTACAGGATCCTAAGAAACACACCCCAATTATTCTAGGTCGTCCTTTTTTAGCTACAGCTGATGCTCATATTAGTTGTAGGACTGGAAACATGCAATTGTCTTTTGGTAACATGACCATGGAATTAAACATATTTATTGTTCCCAAGCAGGCACAAGAAGATGATGAAGTTGTTGAAGTAGATATGATAGAAGCATCAATTGATGACTCACTTATTTCTAATCACTGTGACAATCCATTAATACTATGCACAACTGACTCTGATTTCTCTGTTGATGTTGACAGTGGTATTGAAGAAGTTAATGTTTTACTTGATTCGACTCTTATCATAGATCTAATTAAGTGGAAAGAAAAGATTGAGCCACTTCCTCCTGAAGAGAAAAGTGAACCATTAAAGTTGGAGCTACTTTCTAAAAAAGGCAACATAGGTCACATTCTGACATGCAAAAGGTGGTAAGATCTAAAGTGCTTAAATTATTAGATTTTTATACTACTTCAGATAACTCTCAAGAAAGCTTGGAACAGAAGAGATCAAAGCAGTGCGATATTGAGGAGTTTCATTACCATCATCCTTTTATGGATAAAATGCTCCAATGCTTAATCAATTATGTTTTCTAGTATTTTTTTGTATAATTTCTTTGATTTTCACCAAATTCTTATTGATCATGTTGATTTGTTGTTTACATTAATTAGTTAGTTAGTAGGATTTATTTTATTTTGTTTTTTTATTTATATTTCTTCTAATGTTTTCTTTTTAGTTGTCATTTTTTTTAAGCTTTCTCAGCCCATCCAGGTGTGTTCTTTCCAATTTTCTTTTTATTATTTATGTATTTATTATTTTTTTCTTTCATTTGTTTATATGCATATCTTTTGTTTGTGAAACATTGAGGATAATGTTCCGAATAAGTTTGGGGGTGGGAATAGTGTGTGCTTTGTTTGTTAAAAAAAATAAAAAAAATTGTGTTTTTTGTTTTTACGTGAAAAACCAATGATAAGAACTTGATTGACAATGAATATAATTTTTAGAAAGGGTTGAATATTGTCTTAGTTTATACTTGATTCTTGTGTTAGTTCCTCTTGATTGAGATTCTTTAAACCATGAGCACTAATATCAATTCTTTCGTAATTTTGACTTAAAATTTAATATTGACACAGCCTGAGTTGAGAATTTTAGATAGAGCAAATGACTGTTTGTCTTGATTCTTATTTATACAATACAAATTAGTATACACAGGCGCCAAAGTCAGAAATAGTTACCTAAAACCCTTAAGAGTGAAACTATCTGTGAGTTTCAGAGAAAAATAGTTATTCTCATTACTTATTATTCCAATGAACTACATGAGGATACATATATATATTAAGGTGGCCTCAGAAGTAAATTCCTTCAAATTAGGAATCCTACTAATATTAGGAGACTAATATTAGGAATCCTACTAATATTAGGAGACTAACTAAAATTAGAATTAGTCAACAACTAAATCTCCTTATTAGGTAATAAAATAATAAATAAATAAAATCTAAATGCTAATATGTACAGTGATTCTACACTCCCCCTCAAGCTGGGTTGTACAAATTGTACATGCCTAGCTTGCAACTCAATTCTTCAAATCTAGTTCTTGGAAGAGCTTTAGTAAGGATGTCTGCAGTTTGATGTTGAGTAGGAATGTAGACAATATGGACTGTGCTATTTTCGATCTTCTCTAGGATGAAGTGGCGATCAATCTCAACATGTTTCATCCTATCATGGTGCACTGGGTTTTTAGCAATGCTGATTGCTGCCTGGTTATCACATAATAGCCTGATAGGTTGCTTATCTATCATTCCCAGCTCTCTAAGTAATCGATGAATCCAAATACCTTCACAAATACCCATTGCCAATGATCTGAACTCAGATTCTGCACTGCTCCGAGAGACAACCGACTGTTTCTTACTTCTCCATGTAACAAGATTTCCCCAAACATATGAACAATAGCCAGAAGTAGAGCGCCTGTCCATTATGTTCCCTGCATGGTCTGCATCAGTGTATACATCAATCTCCCGTTTGTTGTTTTTCCTGAACATTAATCCCTTCCCAGGTGTCAACTTAAGGTACCTTAGGATCCTATACACGGCCTCCATATGCTCTTCCCTTGGATTGTTCATGAATTGACTCACTAAACTGACAGCAAATCCAATGTCTGGGCGTGTATGAGAGAGATAGATTAGCCGTCCAACAAGTCTCTGGTATCTCCCCCTGTCCACAGGAACACTCTCTGATTCTGTGCCAAACTTTTTGCTTGAGTCCATGGGTGTATCTGCTGGTTTACAGCCGAGCATCCCTGTTTCCATCAACAAATCCAATACATATTTCCGTTGGGTCACTGCAATGCCTTCTCTTGACCTTGCTATCTCCATGCCAAGGAAGTACTTTAAACTACCGAGGTCTTTAATATCAAATTCCTGAGCTAAACGTTGTTTCAAAACCTGTAATTCTTCCTCAAAATCACCAGTAAGAATGATATCATCAACATAAACGATCAAAACTGCAATTTTCTTCTCTGTTGAGAGCTTAACAAACAATGTATGATCTGATTGACACTGTTTATACCCACATTTGGTCACAAACTTGGCAAACCTACCAAACCATGCACGAGGGGACTGCTTGAGTCCATAGAGAGACTTTACCAGTTTACATACCTTGCCTTTAGTATGAGAACTTTCTATTCCAGGTGGCACTTCCATATAGACTTCTTCTTCAAGTTCGCCATTTAGAAAAGCATTCTTAATGTCTAGTTGATGTAATGACCAATCAAAATTAGCAGCAAGTGAAAGGAGTACTCGGATGGTATTAAGTTTGGCAACTGGAGCAAAAGTTTCTTGATAGTCAATACCATAGGATTGTGTAAATCCCTTAGCAACTAACCGAGCTTTGAGTCTTTCAATGCTTCCATCTACTTTGTGTTTGATGGTAAATATCCACCTGCAACCTACTGTTCTTTTTCCAGCTGGTAGATCTGTGATTACCCATGTTCCATTCTTTTCAAGTGCAGTGACCTCATCCTGTACAGCTTTCTGCCATCCTGGATGCTTAAGAGCCTCATGAATAGTTCTTGGAATTTGTACACTGTCAAGGGAAGTAATGAATGCCCTGTATGCTGGAGAAAGAGAGTTATAGCTCACAAAATTTCTAATCGGATGACTGGTACAGGATCTTACACCCTTCCTTAGAGCAATAGGAACATCAGCATCATCAATCACCGGCACAATTAACTCAGGAGAATGATCGGCCTCACTTGAGTGAACTTGAGCAGGATTAGAATTCGGGTTGGAGTCATGGCATTGCATGAGAGGTGCAAGGTTCTTTCTCTCTTTGTTTTCATTTTTCCTCCTTGTATAGACACGAAGCTGGGAAGATTCAAGTTGTGTAGACCTATGTTTTGAGGATGATGGACTGTTAGACGATGGAATTTCAAGGTTGGGGTTTGGTGTGTAGTTTGAATCCGAGGGAAGAAGGACAAGAGGTGGAGATGCATGCTGAATTTCAGAGGATTCTTTGATGAGAAGTTCATCCCAAAATTGAGATTCCCTTACATTCTCCCCCTGAATGTCAGATTTTGGGTAATAAGGTTCATGTTCAAAGAAAGTGACATCCATTGAATTGTAGACCCTTTTGGTAATGGGAGAGTAGCATCTGTAACCCTTTTGGTTTGATGAATAACCTAGGAAGACACATTTGATGGATTTAGGATCTAATTTGGATCTATCTGTGTAGTGATTATGAACAAAGGCTGAGCACCCAAAAACTCTTATAGGAACATCTGAGGAGATAAATTTGGTGTGAGGATAGATTTTGAGGAGAACTTGATGAGGACTTTGAAATTTATGAACCCTAGAGGGCATCCGATTGATTAGGTAAGCTGCAGTAAGGACTGCCTCACCCCAAAAATACTTCGGCATATTGGATGTAAATAAGAGTGCCCGAGCTACCTCAAGAATGTGGCGATTTTTTCTTTCAGCCACTCCGTTCTGTTGAGGGGTATTTACACATGAGCTGGTATGTATTATGCCATGATGTGAAAGATATGACTCAAGATGGGACTTGAAGTATTCGCTAGCATTGTCGGTTTTAAAGACTTGGATTTGAGCATTGAACTGATTTTGGATCATCATATGAAATTTCTGGAAGATATGGTTAACTTCAGATTTTTCTTTCATGAGAAATATCCAAGTCAGACGAGTGTGATCATCAATAAAAGACACAAACCAACGAGCCCCTGAGAGGCTTTTAATTCTTGATGGACCCCATACATCACTATGAATCATGGTGAATGGACGGGTAGGTAAGTGAGGAATTGAAGGAAAATTTGCACGTGTGTGTTTAGCAAATTGACATATTTCACAATGAAATGAATTTGGTTTTTTATTGATGAATAGTTTAGGAAATATTTTTCCTAGATACACAAAGTTGGGATGGCCGAGGCGAAAGTGCCACAGCATGATTTTATCCACATTATTGACACTAGAATTGAAAATCGAAGAATGAAGTGATGACAGACTCTTTGACACACTAGTGGACATGTTGCAACTTGAGTAACCAGCTTGTCTATTTGGAGGATTATTGGTTCTAAATAGATAGAGACCTGACACCAACTCAGCATTGCCAATCGTCTTCCCCGATTCCATTCCCTGAAATTCACACAAGCGTGGGAAAAATTTAGCAACACAATTAAAATCTTGGCTAAATTTTCTAACTGAAAGCAAATTACAGTCCAGATTTTGAACGTGAAGAACAGGGGTGAGAATTATATCTTCTGTTAGATGAGCAGATCCTATTCCCAAGACCATGGAGAGAGAACCATCTGCTATACGAACAGAAGAATTACCTGTTTGAGGACAGTAATTGTGCAGGAGTGTTGCATCCCCTGTCATATGGTCGGATGCGCCAGAGTCTACAATCCATGATTCACCTTGGTCACTGCTAGTATTAAGAGCAACAGGAAAACTGCTTCGCTGTGCCTTCATACTGGTTGCTTGAAGTTGGCTAGTAGATTGTGAAAGACTATGGCAGATCATTTTCTGCAGAATTTCCATTTGTTCTTTGCTGAATCCACTTGTTTCACTTGAAGTTTTCTCCTCCGTTGATGAAGCTGCATTAGCACGGCTTTCTTTATCACGGTTAGGCTTGTTTGACTTCCAATCAGCTGGTTTCCCGTGAAGTTTCCAGCAACTTTCCTTCCAATGTCCAGCCTTGCGGCAGTGGTCGCACCAGGGCCTTCCTCGTTGTTGACGGTTGTCATTGGAGCTAGTGTTGGTTCCTCGGACAGCAAGCGCAGAACTGTCAAGCAGTGACGGATTAATTGTGACTTCTTGAGATCCCATCATCACCTTGCGCCTGCTTTCTTCACGCCTAACCTCAGAGAATACGTTTCTAATGCTGGGCAGTGGTTTAGTCCCCATAATTCGTCCCCTTACTTCATCCAACTCCTTGTTTAATCCTAATAAGAATTTGAAGATCCTTTTTTGCTCCACGATTTTTTTGTAAGTGACTGCATCATCTGCACACTTCCATGTATGAGTATCAAACATATCAAGTTGCTGCCAATGTCTTGTTAGAGTGTTGAAATACTGTGTGACAGAGAGATTCTCTTGACGGAAATCGTGCAAGATGGTCTCAATTTGGAATAGTTCGGCTGTGTTCTCAGAACTTGAGTATGTCTCCTTTGCTGCGTCCCATATTTCTTTCGCTGTGCCATAAAGAAGAAAGTTTTCACCTATATCATTGTTCATGGAATTTATCAGCCATGACATAATCATGTTGTTGTCACTCTTCCACAGCCTGTATTTTGGATCTCCTTTCTCAGGAATTTCAATCTCATCGGTGAGATATTCATCTTTACCTTTCCCGGAAATAAACATTAGCACAGATTGGGACCATTGGAGGTAGTTCTGTCCATTTAATTTATGGCTGGTAATGAGAATGGATCCAGATTCGGAGTTACCATGGGTGGCTGTCATCGGGGTTGAATCTGATTTAGACGTGACCTCAGAGGAGGAGGTTTGCAATGCTGCTCCTATTTTCGTCATGTTTGGTTCAGAGGAATCGAAAAAAAAAAATTGTAGATGAAGGCTTGAAGGATAGAAAATCTGTAGGGTATTGATTGGAATGAGAATAGGGAATGAAATTCACAAGATTAGGTTTTCAGAGGAGGATCGTATGAGGCTCTGATACCATGTGAGTTTCAGAGAAAAAGAGTTATTCTCATTACTTATTATTCCAATGAACTACATGAGGATACATATATATATATTAAGGTAGCCTCAGAAGTAAATTCCTTCAAATTAGGAATCCTTCCTAATATTAGTAAACTAATATTAGGAATCCTACTAATATTAGGAGACTAACTAAAATTAGAATTAGTCAACAACTAAATCTCCTTATTAGGTAATAAAATAATAAATAAATAAAATCTAAATGCTAATATGTACAGTGATTCTACACTATCCTTGAGTAATTTGGGCTTATATACCACAAGTATATAGAGGATAATCTACCATGAGAAGAATGCTACCTTAAGGGGTAGAGTGAAAGCTCCTGACTATAGTTAAAAAAAAGAGAAAAAGAAAAAAATCAATCAAAAGAAAATGCACATAAAAGCCTGTGAAAAAAAAAATTTGGAGATTAGGATGATAAGATTAGTTTGACTTACTCTTTTCTTTGTTTGAGGCGAAGGATGTTGATATTGAAGATTTGGGGAATGGATTTGATTGAATTGATTTCACACACACACTACAAGAATCGAAAGAGAGATGAGATTGATTATTGAATTAAAGTTAAAACTTTACCAATATTTGAAATTTTCTTTGAGTTATATAATTTATGCAATCCTTGAGGCTATCTTCATGTTTTGTTTAAAGTCTGTTGTTCTTTTCATTTTATTTTATTGTTTTTCAAAAAAAAAATGATGTTTGTGGGTATCATCACTGAAATCCTCTCGATACTACAACTCTTCCACTAAGGCCGCCTAGGGGTTTAAAGGTTTGTTGCATACACTAAATGCAATCGCGATTACCTGCGAAAGTGGTTTAGTTAGGATTTACTTTTTGTGTTGTTATTTTATTTTTGTTTTAAGTTTTAGTTTTGCTCGAGGACTAGCAAAATCTAAGTTTGGGGGTATTTGATGAGCATATAATATATACATATTTTATACTTAATTAAATAATTACTAATTATATTTATGCTACCATATAGTATTCATCTCTACTTGGTGATAAATAAAGCATCCGGAAAAACCGCTAAAAAAAGATTGAACATGTGGGAGGATCCGAACGAATTCTGCTTTCATTTCCCCCGTATGGAGCACTGAGGAGGGTCGAGGGTCTACTGGTTAGATCTCTAGTTCGGCGTGAGGAGTTGGGTAAAATTTCATGCGATTCAGTAAACAAAATCTAAATTCCAGCATTCTGCATCGATAGACAGACCAGACAGAATGAAAAAGGTGCCTCTATATCTACATCTACACAGGAGTGTTTTATTGAATAGGGAATTAATGTGAGAATATGGATAAAAAGAGTATAAAGGAATTCAATTTGTGAGCATTAAAGATTAATTGATTTGGAAGCAATTAGACACACGTGCATGTGGAAGAAGCCGAAGCCAATAAATTGAATTCTCCATGCTCGTGCAAACAAAGAAGAAGGTTAAAGCTAAAGTGGGCAACACATAAAAACAAAGCTTTTAATTAAGCATTTGAATGGAAAGTCAAAGTGCAATAAAGGAAGAAAATCAATAGCTTTTGGCTTTTATTATTTTCAATTATGTGGCAAGCTTAGGGCTTTAGCTTGTAAAAATTGGTTTAGTTATTAGAATCACAATAGGATTCAGTGGGCAAGCAATATAAAAGGGAGTTTTGCTTTTGAATTAAGGGGGGCAGACACAAGGCTGGGAGAGAGTATTCGGCAGTAACAACAATTCGGTTTTTATGGCTGATTTTATTTATTGTGTTGCTCTCTATTCAAGTATATCTAGCTAATTTTCTTATACTGAGGTTAAGGATGAAATCCTATTCAATGAAATAATTATCTTTTTATTTAATTAATTCCCTATATTTATTTTTTTATGATTATGATTTTTACTTCACATGATTAGTTGGATATTATTAAAATCTTTTCATCAATTCTATCATGCATTGTTGATTATTAGGATTAATATTCGATTAAATCTATACTTGGATCTATAAAGTTTTATACATGGTTATCTTTGATTCTATATTTTTCATTAAATTGTTTACATAGAGTGCTTAGAAAAACTGACTCTTTATTATTCAATATGTTTACATGAGATTCTTAGATGTCATACTATTAAGAAGAAAAAGAACATACATTAGATTTAATTACTTGGGCTTAATTGTTGTATCCATGAGATGATATAAATTGATTTCTAATTGTCACTCTAAAATTGGGGATTTATTTAATAATTAGATAATTACTAGTTGAATAATGGTGGATTCCGAAACCTTGGTAACTTTTGTCTTATTGAATTATCATTTGCTTTAATTGTTTTCTTAGTTTGATTAGTTTAATTTCTCTTAAAGCTTAATTTGCTCAACTAGGTTAGAATTAATATTAATTTTAGATTTAAATTAGACTTTTCAATTTATAACAATCCATGTGGAATTGATCTCGTTACCACTATTCTATCTCTAGATTCGTACGCTTGTAAATACATTAAAATTTTCACAACAATAATCATCTCCATTAATAAAGCTTTAGCCTCCTACTATTTTTTTAGCCGTTGATGTAGGTACCTTGGTACTGAACCACATTAGTTCTTCTGTGTTCTTCTTGCTTTATTCTTTGTTCTTGGTTAATCTTGCTTGTGTTGTTGGGTTCTATTCCTTTGTTCTTGATTGTACTTAGTCAATTCAGATTGGTTAACTGGTTTGAGTCATTTGTGATTCACCATTTTCGTCAACAAGAAGCTTCTTCCGTATCATGTATTTTCCCGTGACTCACTTCCTCCCACATTCACATCTACATCACATGACAAAATACTAGGAGTCGTTGAGTACAAGGCATGACAACAATTATAAACCGCTACCAATTAATCTTTGATGCTTGCTACCATTGCTTCAACTTTGTTGGTATCATACAAAGATTCAAAACAAAATGAGACATACTCCAACTTATATCGAGGATCAAGGACAACTTATATCGAGGATCAAGGACAACTGCAATAATCAATAATTTGTTCATGTTTTCCACCTAACCCCAATATTTATCAAACCGTCTTCATTTTCTTTGCCATTGCACTCAACATAGAATCTGAATCTTGACACTTCGCAATCAATAGAGATTACATAGTACTCACGTAAAAGAATACAAACAAAAGAAACAAAAATTGCATTAATAATAATAAATATCATGCTAATCAAGATATCAAACAATTTAGCAAAAGAGTTTAAAATTTCAAAAATAATATAATAACAATTAATAACAAACAAGTTATATTTACCCGATGAAAATAAATTGGAAGTTACAGTTAAAGAAACAGTAAACTTCACGGTCGCATTTTTAAAAATCTCTAAAAATTGAACAAAAACAGCTGCATTGTCCCAATCTTCAAGTTTAGGTGGCCTTGTGTTCCCACTTCCATCCACATCCTCTTTGAAATAGTTACGATAATGTTCATCCTCTTCTTCCAACCGTTCAAATGCCTTCCGAAACTTAAATGCAGTACTCAACATCAAGTAGAATTCCATCAGGTAACAACATCTAACACCACAGACCCTTCACTTTTAATCTTCTCATGTTCGACACTTTTTAAATCTATTCTCCCTTGCTGGAGATGATCTTACATGCCTCTCTACATTACGGATGCTAGTAACTGAACCTTTTAATTCTGTCAATCCTTCACCAACAATCAAGTTTATAATATGTGCACAACATCGCAAATGTAGAAATTTACCGCCTTACAATGTTCCATCTACTTGCCAACTTTTTAACTTTCTCTTTACATACTTGACAGCCAAATCATTAGCAAAAGTATTATCTACAGTAATTGTAAGTATTCTATCTATACCCCAATCATGCAAAACAGTCTCTATCTCTTTCCCAATTAAGTCCCCTTTATGGCTTGTTATTTGACTGAAACTTAAGATTTTCCTCTGCAATTGCCAATTAGAATCAACAAAATGAACTGTTACAACCATGTAATTAGTATTTTGAAGAGAACTCCACGTGTCAGTGGTAAGACACCCTCATCTTACTAGCAATGAAGATATTTTTCAGTGCTATCTTCTCATCTAAATACAACCGATAAACATCTCGAACAAGTGTCCTTCGAAAAGGGGGCTCAAACTGCGGATGAGCAACATGACAAAAATAACAAAATCTTTTACCCTCAACAAAACTAAATGGTAACTCATCAAGCACAACCATTTTAGCACAAGCTTTCCTACATTCTTCTTTATCAAAAGAAACAATTGTAGTACTAGAAGCACTAGTGTGAGGAGGTTTACTACTTTGCTCTGATTCATCTACTTTAGTTGCTAAGTAATTTTCACAAACCTTAAGATGATTGTTCATATTAGCAGTCTCAATTGAACTGAACTTTACTTTGTACTTTGCTCTGCCACAATATCATCTTCTGGATCCATTTTACCTAAACCTGTTTTAAAAAATAATTAACAAGTATTAATTAGATGGGTTAAAAAAAAAATTCTGCCAAACAGACAAGGATTAATTTAATTCATAGAACAATATTCATTTCATTAATGGCATTATTTGAAGTGAAAAATGGGCTGTTATAAAGCAAGACAACTTTCAGTTTAAGACTTATTATATGCGTTGTATATTTATAATAGTTAAAAGAGTCAAAGCAAGAAGGAACATGATAGGACTTAGGGCTAAATTAGGGCTGACTTTTATTGATTAAATCAAAAGAAAACAAATAATCAATCTTGACCTACAATTCGAGAGGTAGGTCAATCTCTCCCAAAACTCTTAATGGTTCCTAATACCAGACAAATTTCAACATAAACCCTAAATGACTCCATAATCTCTTATTTATAGCTAAACCCTAATTAATAATAAAGTTACTAAATTGCCCCTTCCCCTAAAATTACTAAACAGCCCCTGCCCCTTTATATTTGCACCTAACATAAGTTTTCATGGGTCTAACAGAACATTAAATAATCAAAAGTGACAAGACATAGTTAATAATTACAAGTAGCATCTATGAATGTAGTCATGTAGACTTTTCTGCATTCAAAATGCACAGAGTGAGTTGTCTTTTCCAGGCCTCTAAATTCCTCATATATAAAGTTCCTTCTCTAGAGACATCCCATTAAAATTTTTGGAAAATTACATTATTTCTAACAACACCCACTTTGCTTTTAAAAAATTAACACCTGCATTCTTATTTGTCAACAAAATCTCATGAGCTTAATTTGAAGCTTTCACGCTGTAAATGGTAATTATTTTCGGATAAAGCTATTAGTTTCTAAAAGTTCTCAAAATAATGATTAACTAGAAAAGACAAGGGACTCGAAATCAATTAATATATTATTAAAAATCACATCGAAGCTTCAAAAGACAATAAAAAATATGAACACTACAAATTCTTTTTTCTAAAAAAAAAATGGATCATTGACCTCTTGAGTTTTCTAAATTTTGGGAACCTGCCACATTAATATCCTAATGCTAGAAATGGCCATGGTGAAGCCAGGGACTGTCGGAAATGGACTGATTAGAGGATGCCGTGCCACTAGCTTGACTCAAGTGTCAAATGGAAAATATATGTTGAATCTGGCATGTCTAAAGGCTTGTGTGGAGGGCCTGGAGTTGCAGGAGAAGTCTATCATTGGGTCAAGTCTTTAATGTTAACGGGCTGGCTGATACCTTTTCCATTTGCATGACCTTAGGCCCTTGGTGGCGAAGGAGTAAAGGATACTGCATGTCAAAAGCATGTCAAAGGGTTCGCCATGCCAACAATTTAAGATTGATGCAGCAAGCAGGTATTTTTTTTGGTATGCTTAGCTGGCAATTCAAGGTGGTTAAAAGAAAAAAAGAAAAAAATAAAGTTGATGCATATGCATACACTCAACACTCCAGACAAGACTCAATCTATTTTGTGCATTGCGATTGATTTAAGCAGGCAAACAATTGCTTTACGAGTTTGAGTACAGTTTCACTTCGCATTCATACCAGTAAGATTTAAGCATAAATAATCAAAATGTAAGATTTAGCATATTAATTAATTGACAGAGATTGTAACAGCATAAATAATCAAAGCAGCTATCTAAGTAGTCATAACAGCAAGAACAACTAAATTAGAGGAAACATATATAGTGTAAATCAGAGAGTAATAATGGCAATAAATCAAAGTTGAAAACTTACACAAACTTCACTCTCAGCAGGCTTCAAAGTCACTGTTCTTCGTAGCCCCACCAAATAGTATCACAGTTGCTACTGCAAATTCCCTCCCAACTACAGAAAAACCATTAATAAAGTCCATTAGAATGAGCTTAAAAGTTAATCACGCCAAAAAAGAAAAAAAACATAGCTGCAAACAAAAGAGTCATACAAAGCCAAATCAAGTCTTTTTCAGGCATTTTCTCAAACTTATGCTAAGCGAACTCAAGCCCAGCTTTGAACTGCACAAAACCATTAAGCATCAAACAAAACATACCCACCACTCATGGAATTATAGGCATAGAATCAAACGACTCACGAGCTGACTCATTGTTACCACTCTTTAACATACCCATCAATCATGATATTATAGGAAACCGAGTCTCTCATTCCTATTTTATCAAAAATAAATCTGACCCAAATGTCACTTTCCTCAACAACTCATGAATTTGCAATCCTTCCACAATCAAACCCAACCGAGAACATGCTTTCAAAACTAACGATGCTGAGAATTTGTCAACAGAAACCCCATTATCAAGCATTAAACAAAATATAACCAGAGCTTATTTTGGGTCGAGCCCATAAGAATAAACAGAGAGAAACTAACCAGAAATAAACAAAAACAAAACTAGAAAGTGCGGCAAAGATAGAGAGAGAAACTGACCTTAGATCGCAAGCTCGGCTGCGGCTGACGGACGGCGATGGCTGGCTCTGTGAGACCCGACGGCTGACTATGTGAGACGCGACGGCTGACTATGTGAGACGCGACGGCTGACTATGTGAGACGCGACGGCGACGAGGGTTGTGAAATTTGGATAAGAAAGCGGAGATTTGTGAGTTATGTTTTACTCGATGGTGATGGTTTGGTTCTTAGCTTATCTCGGTCCGGTTTCGGTTTTCATCGATCCCAACCGAAATCGAACCGTCTAATTGAGGTTATTAGACAACCGAATGAATTATCAAACCGAATAAAACCGGTTCGGTTCGATTCTTTAATTTTCTGCCCAACCCTAACTTTGACAACTGGTAGGCGCTCTGGAAATGTATTACAACTTTGCACGTTACCATCATAGATGGCAAAATTTTGGGTCGGGTTCGGATATTGTTATGACTGAATCTTATTTAGATGTAATTGATTTAGGTTTGAGTTCGGATTAGGTTTTAATTTGAGTATTCGAATTTTATATTTTTTAATATTTTATGTGTATATATTTTTTATTTTTTGGTAATTTTATAAGTTTTAAATTTATTTTAATAAAATTTGACATGAAAATATAAATTTTAAGTGTTTAAAATTTTATATATGTATAATAAATGAGTCAAATAAATATAAAATATTTAAAATAATATATATTTTATAATTTTTTTTAATAAAATCTGGATTTCGGGTTTATCAAGTGATGCCCAAGACCGACCCGGCTTCATACTCGGATCGGGTAATACCCGGCCCGTAATGCCCGGGTACGATCCGGGTCCAGACCAAACGGATATTTTTGCCACCTCTAGTTACCACACTTATCCAACTGAAGTGTGGCGGCGACGAGCTTGCAAGTTGCAAAAATGGTAATTGAAAATGAGTTGTGATACTTGAATACCTCTATTTATTCCAATAATCTTATTTTTAAAATTAAGTGCGTTTATTTTTAAAAATTAATCTCATTAAAAGTTTAAAAGAAATATTTATTTTTAGACCTTTTATTTTTTTTTCTCTTATCTGCACTCTGTTTCTATTTTAGGAATCACCAATAAATAAAAAGAATTCTTTTGTTTTGAATTTTTTTTTGTGATTTGATAGATATGGAAGGTGTTTTGTTGTTTAATTTGCTGATTTTTATTAGTATTAAAAATTGTTTAATTATCAAGCGATAATAATGTTATTTTACACTTATATTATAATTTATATTCGTGTTTATTGGGGATTATTAATTATATTTTAAATAAATCTAATTTTGTGTGTTTATTAGGTAAAATATAAATTTCACATAATTCGAGGCTCCAAACAGATAAACAGATGTCAAATTTGGATTCTGTAGATTTGAAAACCTTAAGAGTCAAGATCGGCTTAAAATTAAGTTTGTGTAAAAGAAGTTGACTTCCTGTTGACCGAGAACTAATTGAATAATAAAATAAGCTTACAATAGATATGAGTGAATGAGATAGCCATCAATTTTGACTAAATCTCAACCGTTCATGATTCAATGGCCGTGATTGTGCCATGTGGCAATGGTTGGTGAAGCAAGTTGTAGGGTCCGAATTTTTATATTCGGGTTGACCCAATCCACCCATTAACCTGTCAAATCTCAACCGTTCTTTGGGCAAATCAGACGAGTCAAATGATGCCAAGTGTGATGTTGACTTTTGAAGTTTGATCAGTTGTTGGATCTTGATCTAATGGTTGTGAGGGGTGCATGTATGAAGCTTATAATAGACCACAAGACATTGGATTATGAATTTATTTTTCTATAAATAGAGCCTCATTTTTATGTTTTTAATCATCTCTCTACATCTCTTTTCTTCTCACATTCTCTCATTTTTATGTTTTTCAGGTGTGTTTTTAATATTTTGTGTAATTATTTTTATAAATAAATTTAGTTTTATTTTCAATTTTAATTATTTTTATTACTTTTAATTATAAGTAATTTAATTTTAATATTTCTTTTTATTTCAATTATTCTCAACTAAATAATAATAGTTAGGGTAAGATGAAACTCTTAGGAAATAAATATAATATAATCAAATTCTATTTTTAATTTTATAAAATCAATTATTTTCTATTTAATGTTAAACATTTTTATATTTTGAAATTTTGATTTATTGTAGACAAATAAGGGAGTTAGGCACAATAAATTCTCAATATCTTAATATAAGGTATGGTAAAATGATATTTTGACTTATTGTAGACAAATTAAATTTTGGCACAATAAATACTTAATCCATCATAAAATGAAAGGGAAAATAATAATAATTTATATAATTAATGTTTTGGGCAATAAATCTAAAAAATGACAAAAAGAATTTATTAAGTTTTATTTACTATTAAGAGCGGATCCACAACCCTATCTAATTCAATTTCATAGTTTTATTTAAATTAAGTTGTTTATATTCAAGTTTTATTTTAATTTTCAGATAAAATAAAATAAACAAATTAAATCTTTTCTTTAAAGATCGACCTTAAACTCACTGAGCTATAATATAATAAGACACTCTTATACTCAGGAGTTAAAAATTTCTTTTAAGTTGTGTCAAGTTTTCGGCGCCGTTACTGAAGAAAAGTTTTTATTTTGCTTTATTTTGCCCTTTTTTATTTTTTATTGTAAAGTTTCCTTTACACCTCTTTTACTTTTCCTAAATTTTGTTTTGACCGCCTACTGTTATTTAATTTTCAGTTATTTTATTATTTCACATTTATTTTTTGCTTTATTTTATTTTTTTAATTTGTGTGGTGGGTTCAACCACCAAAATTGTTATTTAATTTTAATTTTAATTTTTTGTACACTTGTATTATTTGCATATTTAATTTTCATTTTTTATGCAATTTTCATTTAGTTGTTTTGTTACTAATTTGTTTGAATATTACCTTTGTGATATAATTATTGCATGAGACGTTAGTCTTAAACTTCAAATGGCAGGTTAATTCATAGATCTAAATCTCCACCACCAATCATGGACAAGAATCAAGATGAAAACTTTTTGGGCAAGCCTAATCCCAGATTTGATCAGGGAGACAATCATTTCCAACATGGACGTGATCAGAATCAACCAAGAACCTTGAGAGACTACATGAATCCAACCAGAACCGAAGCACCGTCGTATATAGTATCTCCTCCAGAAGTATCTTGATTCAACTCCAAACCAGGTTTATCCAACTTTTACCAATATTTCATAGTTTAGAATGTAAGAATCCATACTTACACCTAAAAGATTTTGAGAAAGTTTGTAATACATACACAGACCAAAATTGTAGCATGAACATAATTAGATTAAAGCTTTTTCCTTTTTCATTAAAAGATAAAGCTTAAACTTGGCTACAAAACCTTAGATCTGGATCAATAAGAACTTGGAATAAATTCTTTCCACCTCATAGAACTAATTCTTTTAAAAGGAAAATTACTTCTTTCACTCAAAAAAATGGAGAAACATTATACCAATGTTGGGATAGGTTTAAAGAATTGGTTAACATATGTCCACACCATAGTTTTAAAACTTGGCGATTGGTCACTTATTTCTACGAGGGCTTGACACCCCAAAGTAGATAGGTTGTTGAAATAATGTGTAATGATGAATTTAGGGATAAAAATCCTAAAGATGCACTAGATTATCTTAACTAATTAGCTGAAATGTACAACATTGCGATACTGTTGGAACTTTTGAATTGACAAATAAACCACCAACTCCATCTAGTGGAGGAATCCATAACCTTAGGGAATATCATGATTTACAAGCAAAATTTGCATCCCTAGTTAGGAAAGCTGAAGGTTTGGAGCATAAAAAGAGTGATTAAGTAAAATCTGTTCAAGAAATTGTACTACAATATTTATAGTTCGAATGATCATTTCACTCAAAATTGTCCCACTCTACCTGCACTTAAAGAATATTTAAATGATCAAGCTAATGTTATTAACACTTTCAATAAACCAAACCCATATCACAGACTTATAATCCTGGTTGGAGAAATCATCCAAATTTCAGTTGGAGGAATAATAATAATGCACAATCTTCACAAGCACCACCTCCACAAAATTTTCAAAATGCTCAGCCTTATACACCATATGTTCCACCACCATGGAAAAATCTGGAAGACACGATGCATTCATTCATAAAAAAGCAAGATGTTATTAACAATCAAAATGCACAAACTTTTTATAATTTGAAAGATACTCTTGCTAAAATTGCTTCTGCTCTCACAATTCAAGAAAAAGGAAAATTTCCTACCCAACCACAACCAAATCCTTAGATTCAACAAAATCCACCCATTGACCAAGTCAAGTTAGTTATAACTCTTCGTAGTGGTAAGGTTGTTGATAGACCTATACTTGAACCTTGTAAAAATGATGAAAATTCCAAGGGTAAGAAAGGACTAAATGAACTTTCATTTAGTGAAGACATAAGTAGTGTTCCACTTGAACCACCATTTTCGCATGCATTGAATAAACCAAGGAAATCAAACCACTCTTTTGAAATTTATGAAATCTTTAAGCAAGTGAAAGTTAACATTCCTTTATTAGATGCAATCAAGTAAATATCTTCATATGCCTAATGTTTAAAGGACTTGTGCACTATCAAGAGGAAATTGAAGGTAAATAGAGTGCTTTCAATGCCGAACAGGTAAGTGCAATTCTGTCTACTAATAATAAGTTGAAATATAAAGATCATGGTTGTCCTACCATTTCTTGTATTATTGGTGATCACAAAATTGATCATGCTTTACTAGATCTTAGTGTTAGTGTTAATTTGCTTATATATTCAGTTTATCTTCAACCTAATCTTAGTGAGTTAAAATCAACTTCAATTACACTTTTGCTTGCCGATAGATCAGTTAAAGTACCAAAAGGAATAGTGGAAGATGTTTCAGTATAAGTTGATAAATTTATATACCCAGTGGATTTTATTGTCTTAGAAACTGAACCTGTTGTGAATAATTATAAACCAATTCCTGTAATTTTAGGTCGACCATTTTTAGCAACAGTTAATGCTTTGATTACTTATAGGAATGATTTAATGAATTTATCCTTTCGAAATATGACTACAGAATTGAATGTTTTCAATATGTACAGGCAACCTAATGAAGAAAATGACAATAAAGATGATACTAATAAATGAAAAGAATTAGTTGAATCTTGCATAGAGGAAAATATTCAAAAAAGTGATTTTTCTAAACTCTCTGATGTTTGTTTAGTTAATTCAATTAAGTGAAATAAGCAACTTCAACTTGATATTTCTAATATAAATTCGTTGCTTGATTCTGTGTAGACTTCACAAAATTATGATAAATAACCAAAATTTGAGGAGTTTGGAAGTATTGAAAAGACAGAACAACCAGAAGCACCAAAATTGGAATTGAAACATTTGCTTAAAGGATTGAAATATGCTTTTCTTGGAGAAGAACAAATTTATCCTGTTGTTATTTCTTCTAGTTTAACAAGCGACTAAGAAGGTAAGTTACTAATTGTCCTTAAAAAGTATAAAAATGCAATTGGATAGACTTTAAATGATATTAAAAGTATTAATCCCTTAATTTGCACACACAAAATTAATTTGGAAGAAAATGCTAAAACATGTCAACAACCTCAAAGAAGATTAAACCCACACATGAAAGAGGTAGTCAACTCAGAAGTCCTTAAATTGCTTGATGTGGGAACTATCTACCTTATTTATGATAGTAAGTGGGTAAGTCCTACACAAGTAGTGCCAAAAAAAATCTGGAATCACTGTTGTTAAACCTGGAAAAGGCAAATTAATTCCAACACAGATTACATCTAGTTGGCGCATGTGCATTGATTATAGAAAGTAAAATGAAACCACTAGAAAAGATCATTTTCCATTATCATTCATTGACCAAATCTTTAAAAGAGTAGCTGGACATCCACACTACTGCTTTTTAGATAGATATTCAGGTTATTATCAAATTATTATAGTACTTGAGGACCAAGAAAATATCACATTTACATGTCCCTTTGGAACATTTGCATTCAAAAAAATGTCATTTGAGCTTTATAATGCTCCTGCAACATTTCAAAGATGTATACTAAGTATTTTCTGTGATATGGTTGAAAATTGTTTAGAGGTCTTTATGGATGATTTGATTGTTTTTGGAAATTCTTTTGATGATTGTCTTGATAATTTGGAGAAAGTTTAAAAAAGATGTGTTGAAAAAAACTTGTGTCGAATTGGGAAAAATGTCACTACATGGTTACTTTTGGAATTATTTTAGGTCATATTGTATCTATTAAAGGAACTGAACTTGACAAAGCGAAAATAGAAGTCGTAACTAAATTGCCACAACCAAAAACAATTAGTGATGTGCGATCCTTTTTAGGACATGTAGGATTTTATAGGAGGTTTATAAAAAACTTTAGTGTCATATCTAAACCACTTTGTAAACTCTTATTAAAAGATACACCTTTTGAGTGGACTGATGATTGCCAAAAATATTTAGAGAAAATAATTTGTCTTTTAACATTTGCACCTATTATGAAATCTTCTGATTGGTCTTGGCCCTTTGCATTAATGTGTGATGCAAATGATTTTGTTGTTGGTGTTATTTTAGGACAAAGAATGGATGGTAAGCCCTTTGTGATTTATTACGTGAGTAAGACTTTGGATAATACTCAAATGAATTATTCTACAACTGAAAAAGAATTATTTCTTGTGCAATTTACATTAAACAAATTTCATTCATATTTTCTTGGCTCTAAATCTGTTGTGTTTATTGACCACGCTACTGTGAGATATTTAATGAGTAAACATAATGCCAAACCGAGACTAATTAATTGGATTTTGTTACTTTAAGAATTTGACCTTACCATCAAAGATAAAAAGAGTGCTGAAAATATCGTTTCTGATCATCTATCAAGACTCACATCCGAATTCTGCATTGATATAACACCCATAAATGAATCTTTCCCTAATGAATTTTTTTTTATTACTTCAATACCATGGTATGCTAATATTGTTAAGTTCCTTGTTACAGGTAAAATGCCTTCCAATGGAATGCTCAAGAGAAGAAGAAATTTTTGGTTGAAGTAAAGAAATTTTATTGGAATAATCCTTACTTGTTTAAATATTCCCCAGATCAAATTCTTCGACAATGTATTCCGGATAGTGAGGTAAGTAGAGTCATTAATTTTTGTCATTATGAAGCATGTGGTGAACAATTTTCTTCAAGACAAACTACTGCTAAAATTTTACAGTGTGGATTTTATTGGCCTACCATATTCAAAGACACATAAATTGTGAAAAATGTCAAAAATTAGGATCAATTACTAAAAGAAACATGATGCCTTTAAATCCCATACTTGAGATTGAAATATTTGACTGTTGGGGAATTGATTTCATGGGTCCATTTCTCTTACCTTTTGGATTTTTGCATATATTAGTTGTAGTTGATTATGTCTCAAAATGGATTGAAGCAATTTCTTCTCGAAATAATGATAGTAAAACTGTGATTAAATTTTTAAGAGAAAACATTTTAAGTCTATTTGGAATCCCTTGAGCCATTATCAGTGATGGAGGTAAACATTTTTGTAATAAGTCAATTGAGTCTTTAATGAAGAAATACTGAATTACACATAAAGTTGCTACCCCTTATCATCCTCAAACAAATGGTCAAGTTGAATTAGCAAATAAGGAAATAATTTTTTTTTGATAAAACGGTTAACCCAAACTGAAAAGATTAGTCTCTTAGACTTAATAATGTACTTTGGGCCTACCATATTGCATTTAAGACGTTATTAGGAATGTCACCTTATTGGTTAGTTTATAGTAAACCTTGTCATTTACCTGTTGAACTTGAACATAAATCATTTTGGGCTATTAAAGTTTTTAATTCAAATTTGGATGATGCTGGTAATGCGTGAAAATTGCAATTGAATGAACTTGAGGAATTAAGGAATGATGCATATGAAAATTCAAGAATTATTAAAGTAAGAACAAAAGTTTTTCATGATCAAAGAATTTTTCTGAAAATATTTGAGCTTCGTCAAAAAAGTGTTGTTTTATAATTCTCGTCTTCATTTATTTCCAGAGTAGTTAAAGTCAAAATATAGTAGCCCATTTATTGTAAAAAAATGTGTATTCATATGGGGCCATAGAAATTGAGAATCCAAATAATGATGTCACATTTAAAGTTAATGGTCAAAGATTTAAACCATATCTAGAACATCACTCACGTGAAGAAGACACCAAAATCAATTTGAGTGACCCACCAATTCTTGATTAAGTCTTTAATGACTGATTCATTTTTTTTTGTTTTACTGTTATTTTACCATTTCATTGTTTGAATTTTTTTTTCTCTCTTGATTGATGCACTGTAAATATTTTTTTAGCATTATATTTCTTGTTTAAGCGTATTTGTTTGACAGTTGTAGTTTCTCTCATCAATTTTCATTATACGTCATGAGTACCTCAATAAGAAAGTTATTGTTCACACATCTTAAAAGACTTCTGCGTGTGAAATTTCACTTAAAAGGCTTGATACAAAGCTGTAAATCACAATCACTTTGGGATCTACATCCACCATTATTACTGTCCTACGTTGAGGATCTAGAAAGACAACTTAGAGCAAAAGAGAGCGATATATATGAATTTCAATTGGAGCTTGAGGTTAACTCAATAAAAGGACGAATGTAAGTTCATTTTTCTTTTTTATTTTCTGTCTGATTTCTTTTTGTTGTTTTGTTCACTTTCACGTTTGATTCGATTTTGCAGTTTTGATTCTTTTTATTTTGGTGTGTTTTGATTTATTTTCCCATATAAATGGCGGATAACAGTACTCCATGACTTCTTAAGTGGGTATCTTCAATTTCCCATAATAACTGAAACCTCAAAATCAAATATGGAAGAAATAGAACATAAAACTGCATAAGCATTTTCCCTCCCTCCCTTAGAATGCCCTCAGGAAAATTTATGAAACTTGTTGTGAATGACTGCATTTGTTAATGATCATTGGCTTCTGACATTCGTTGGTTAATTGAAGCAAATGTCTGGTTAGCAGGTAAGTTTTCTAAACCATTTGTTTCTTTCATGCCTGGTTTTGGTAAAAGTACATTTGCTAAAAAAAAAAGGAGAGCTAAACGACTTGGCTTAAAATGCCATAATTGTGTACAGCTCAATTGCAAATGACCAGATCGTAAATCTTTAGGAATTGTTTCTAATAATCGTGAAGAAAAAATTAAATTCGTTTAAGATGACCTGAGTAAAGAATCGTTGGATGATATCTTATGATCTCTTGAGACGCATCAAAGCGGATATGTGTAACGTGAGATTAATAATTTGTGGATACTATTCCAAAAAGAAAGTGCATAGTTTAGTCTTGGGAATCTAACTCAAAAAGACATTGTTTGCCAGTTAGTAAGAAAACTAGATGGAAAGCTTATCCTCGACCCATAGATGGCGTTCAAGCCGTTACTGGACATAAAACCAGAGGAAGATGTGAGCCACAATCACAATTACCAATAAATATCCTTTTATTTTGTTGTTCTTTTATCATTTGCATTATTGCATTTAGTGGTGTGATCTTATATTTAATAATAATTATTTTCTTTTACTGTTTGCTTTTTCTAATCACTATTTTCTTTTTCTTTTTATTGTTTGCTTTTGAATGATTGAGTCAGGAGTTTTACGCATCATTTGACAAATATGCCAACCCATTTATAATTGTTTCTCATTATTTCTGTCACCAAGATCTTAAATATGAGCTCGTTTTTCAAATACTCACAACTTGCTTTTGAAAGATTATTTCAATGGCAGCATCTTTAAGTAAACAATTCAAAAATATTTTCATGCTTTCTGGGTTTCACTATGAAAAGTACAAAGAGTTCGTTCAGGTAGCTGTAGATATTGGTCGTGTCATAGCAGAGAGAAAACTACACCTTGTATATAGAGGAGGTGAACGAGGGTTATGAAGGCTTGTCTAAGAAGTTGTTTTTACTAGAGGAAGCCAAGTACTAGGCATTATCCTAAAAGCCATTAAACCTCTAGGATGCTTGTCTGGCCCACCAATTAGAGAATAATTAATGGTATCAAGTATGCAAGAAAGAATATCTGAAATGCTGAATCATGCTGATACTTTTATTTTTTTGCCAGGAGATCTTGCAACTTTTGAGGATATGATTACATTTGCATCTTGAGCTCATTTGAACATTCATAAAAAACCTATCGGTTTGTTAAATGTTAATAATTTTTATGATGATTTGCTAACTTTTATTAGCCATGCAATTATGAATTATCTTATTTCATACTCTGTTAAAAAACTCTAGAACCAAATCCCAAGACTTATGCGCTGGATTGGTCGATTGATGATGGTAGTAGTAGCGGTAGTAAGAAGTGCAAATTAGATTTAATTCTCTGTCTGTAAATATTTTCTGTTGCGTGTTCATGTGATGTCTTCTAAACTCTTCCTCTTTTAAAAGGACAATGTCTCTTTTTGGTTGGGGGGAGGGAATAATTGATAATTATGGAATGTCTTAGTCCTGGTGATGTTGTTACAAAGTTTTTCTGTGAAGACTAACTTTGGACTAAATTTGAGTCGAAGATGGCTGCATATGGAGAGTGCAATACCTCTAGAAACACATCTTCTTAATCTTAGAGTTTTATTAAAAGAAAATGTAACATTTGCTTGTTCTTTGTCATCTTGTTTTAAGCTTCTGCATCGAGTTCAGATGAGATCTCTCACTCTTCTTTTTTTTTTCTCTTTTATTAATTTTTTATGCATATTTGTAAAATTATAAAATGTTAAGATAATGTTTAGATTAGGTTGGGGTGGGGATAGTTGACGTGTATTTGTAAATATGTGTGTTTGTTTTTCTCTTTTCTCTTTTTTTTTAAAAAGCTTAAAAAATAATTTTTTTCTTTTGTCTAGGATGGTTGTGTAAAGAGTCACGAGTTTTGAGACGCATCCTAATAGTCATGTTGTATTATATTTGATTTTGAAATTCATAGTAAGTTGTTTTTGTTCCTTTTTCTTTGAATTACTCAAATTTGTGAACACTCCAATTAGTTATTAAATCATTTAATTGTTTACTCATTTAATATGTATTATTGAATCATTCTTCGCGCACACACTATGACACATATTAGTGGGTTGTAAGTTAAAATTTTTGCAGCATTTAGTTCTTTTGATTTATTAGGGATGCAAAAAGAAAAAAATAAAAAAGAGAAAAAGAAAAAAGTGAAAAAGAAAAAATGAAAGTTTTTAATTTTGCTATATCTAGAACCTGAGTAATTAAGTCTGTAGGGGTGTTTGGACAACTAGTGCCCTAAGGTCAACTGGTCTGGGAGTCACTGGCTTAAAACTTGTTACGTGGGTAATAGATATATTGTTTGCTTATTAGAAACCCGAGTAGTTAAGTCCGTATGGGTGTTTTAACACCTAGTACCCTAAAGCCAACTGGTCTGGGAGTCACTGGCCTAATGCTCACTACATGGGTTAAAAATGTAATATTTTTAATTTATATGTGTGAATAATCTACTACCTAAAGATAGAACTTCTAGTGAGTTTTGGAACAAAAATGTTTTTTTTTCTTTTAATGAAGCCCTATAAGTATTGTGTTAATGACTTGAGCACAAAAGAAGATTTGATAATATTATGGATAATGAGTAAACACCAAAGAGGTAAAGAAATTTGGGAGATTTTATTTATTTGGTAGTTTAGATGATAGACGAACAACTATTAACTTGCATGTGAATTTTGTAAATCTTAATTAAATATAACACTTTAATTGCTAGGGGCTTGCAATAAGCTGGTTAGGGGTGTGATTAGTATTAAAAATTGTTTAATTATCAAGCAATAATAATGTTATTTTGTGCTTATGTTTTAATTTATATTCGTGTTATTAGAGATTATTAATTATGTTTTAAATATATATAATTTTATGTGTTTATTAGATAAAATATTAATTTCATGTAATTCGAGCCTCCAAATAGATTAATGAATGTCAAATTTGGATTGCAAAGGTTTGAAAACTTAAGATGAGTAAAGATCAGCTTAAAATTGGGTTTGTGTAAAAAGAGTTGACTTTTTCTGTTGACCGAGCACTGATTGGATGATAAAATGAGCTTACAATAGATATGAGTGCATGAGATTGCTGTCAGTTTTGACTAAATCTCAACCGTTCATGATTCAATGGCCATGATTGTGCCACGTGGCAATGATTAGTGAGGCAAGTTGTAGGATCTGAATATTTGTATTCGGCTCGACTCGTTCCACCCATTAACCCGTCAAATCTCAAACGTTTTTTGGCCAAATCAGATGAGTCAAATCATGCCACATGTGATGCTGACTTTTGAAGTTTGACAAGCCGTTGTACCTTGATCTAATGTTTGTGAGGAGTGCATGTATGAAGCTTATGATGGACTGCAATACACTGGATTATGAATTTATTTTTCTATAAATAGAGCCTCATTTTTATATTTTTAATAATCTCTCTACATCTCTTTTCTTCTCAAATTCTCTCAATCTCCTACTAATCTTATTTTTCAGGTGTGCTTTTAATATTTTGTATAATTATTTTTATAAATAATTTTAGTTTTATTTTAAATTTTAGTTGTTTTTATTACTTTAATTATAAGTAATTTAATTTTAATTTTTCTTTTTTATTTAAATTATACGTAACTAAATAATAATAGTTAGGGTAAGGTGAAACTCTTAGGAAATAAATATGATTTAATTAAATTCTATTTTTAATTTGATAAATTAAATTGTTTTCTATTTAATTTTACACATATTTTATATTTTGAAATTTTGATTTATTGTAGACAAACAATATTAAATTTTGGCACAATAAATACTTAATCCATCATAAAATTAAAGGAAAAATAATAATAATTTATACAATTAATCGTTTGGGTAATAAATCTAAAAAAATGGTAAAAAGAATTTATTAAGTTTTATTTACTATTAAGAGTGGATCCACAACTGTAACTAATTCAATTTCATAGTTTTATTTAAATTACGTTGTTTATATTCAAGTTTTATTTTTATTTTTAGATAAAATAAAATAAACAAATTAAATATTTTCTCTGAGGATCGACCTCGAACTCACCGAGCTATAATAGAATAAGTCAGTCTTATACTTGGGAGTTAAAAATTATTTTTAAGTTTTGTCAATTTTTTATTTGGATATTCTTGATACATGCACCAGTATTTTTTATGGGGAGGTGGGGCATATGATTTTTAAGTATCCAATAAAAAAAACTAATTTAAACTAGACTGTTAGGTGGAGTGACCTATCATACTTGATACATTCATAGACTAGACTTTACTAGCCAATGTGTAAGACAACTTAACAATTCTCCCTTTAAACGAAACCATTGGCACACCCTAGTCTGATCCTCTGGCACACCCGACTTGTTCCATCACCACATTATAGTTACTGGGATCTAGCTCTGATATCACTTGTTGGGGGCTTGACATAGTATTTTTTGGTATCCAACTTAAAAAACTAGTCTACACTAGCCTATTAGGTAAAATGACCTATCATATTTGTAAACTTAAGTAATAGCCCTTTACTATTTAATGTGAGATACAAATCAATAATTAGGAATGATTTTTGTGTTGCGGAAATTGGTGATCTAGGCTTGGAGGTTAGTATTTTTCTTATTTATTTATTAAATGTTTGAACCATTTTCTAATGTTTGCTCATGTTCTGAGTTGTGTTTCCGTGTTTTCTTTGCTGATTTGAATGATTGTTTTGGTCAACGGGCCTGAATGCTAATATGGTTAGGCTTCTGTCAGTCCTTTTGAGCTGAAAACGACTTTATTTTTTCATTTGCTCTCTCAACTCTCTTTTTCGTTTAGGTGGTGTTTGATTTTAAGAAAGAGAAGGAGAGGAGAGCAGGAAAAAGAAGAGAAATGGAGAGGTAATGAGAGGAAAATAGTGTAAAAATTATTTGTTATTATTTGGTTTTACATTAAATTTTAAAGGAAAATAAATTACATATTTTTTATTTGGACAAATATACCCACTATCTCTAATGTTAATAAATAAATAAAAAATTAAACTATGAATTAATTTAATCTAGAAATTAGCTAGTTAAATAAAAAAATTATTTTTTTAAAATTACAGCATCAAGTCATGGATAGCCGCCACGTTGACCGCAGTTTACCGTTGTTGGCAGCCATTGACAACCGTCGACTGGTGTCGTTGACCGTTATTGACCGCCATTTTTCATCGCGTTAACGCATAATAATGATTTGAAATGGACGATTTACTCATTATAAATGTTAATTTTGTAGAAAATACTCTATATAGTCGGAAATATGAGAGTTAAAATTTTCTCAAGCATTTAAACAAGACTTGAGGTAAATAACAACGTATATTAGCATTTCTAACCCCATAGAGTTGTAGATCGGCTCATGAGGATTCCATTGGTACCGGTTTTGATGGTAAAACGCGTCTCCAGCGAAACTCCAACGAGTCACTTTACTGCTTTTTCTTTTTTCAAATAAGTTTATCCTATTAATTTAAGAAAATAAATATAAATTATTTGTACTTTAATTTATTTAAAATTTATTTTGTTTGGAGGATAATATTGGAATTTTTGTGTTTCAATAGATAAGGGATTTGAAATCCTTAGTCATTGAATTTCAATTGCAGTAAACTTGGTCCAACCAAACAGTGAAAGTTAGAAAAGAAATTAAATTCTTTTCCTCTCCCTATTTCTCTACCCCCAAGCAAACATGGCCTTAGTTCCTTAAATTTCACGATCTATGTATTTTTCATGATAGAACGTTATAAGTCAATAGATTTGTTGTTTAATAAATTTTCCTGATGGATTAGGTGGTGACAAAAATAATTATATGGAGATTATTCCTGAAAAGAGAGAGTACATGTGAGAGAGGGAAGAAAATAGTTAAAAAATGAATGCTAATTTTTAATTTTTTGTGAGGATAATTTAAAAATAAACTGTGTCATTTTTCTACAAAATGTGAAACAAGGGTTTATTTCTCTTTATTTTAATTGAACAAGACATTTCTGACAATATATTTTCGTTGTGTTTATTCGTTGGAGTAGGAGTGGGAGTATGGATTCCTCCCACTCCAACATTTACTTATTTAAGAAGGGGAGTAGGCGTCCCACTCCATAGATCTCACTTATTTTTAGAATGAAAAGTGGGATTCTCACTCTGTCGGAATCTACTTCCATCTCTTTCTTTTTTCACTTTTTCCTTATTAAATATAGTATAGTTAAATTTATTAAAATAAAATAATATTAAATTTATTTGAACATAATATATCATATTTATTTAAATAATATTATACTATTTTTAATAATATTACGTTTATTAAAAATAATCATATCAAACTTATTTAGATATAATATTATCATATTTTTTTATTTTACTCTTATTATATTTATATAATATTAATAATAAATAATTTGTTCCAAGAAAATATTAATTAGATACTATATTATTAATAATATTGTTTCATTTTTGTTGCTCTTATCAACAATTTTTAATTTACATAATTTAAAATTAATAAAAACTTGTGACTTACATAATTAAGAATATTTATATTTATAATTAATTTATATAATAAAAATTAATAATAAAATAAATAATTTATTTTACAGATTTTTTATTCACTTTGTAGTTAAAAACTAAAATTCTTTAAATAAGAGTAAAATTATAATTTGGAACAATTCACTCTAAGTTAAAGACAAAATAAACACATAAATAAGATTCTAATTCTTATTCCACACTTTCATTCCAATATAAATAAACAACAAACTTTTACTCTCACTCTACATTCCTAATTTAAGCATTCCTATTCCAATCCGAGAAGTAATCATTTTTGTTTTCCGTAGTTTTCCAATAGCAAGCTCTTTTATGTTTTGTAGATAGTGCTTACTTTTGAATGTGAGTACCATTGAAAATATCATGTTGGTAATACAGCTTCTTTTATATGTAATGAGGTTTACCAGTTACATAACTAGCATCCAAAAAATGATGCCACCTTAATATAGTTAATTATAATTTATAAATTTTCCTTTATTAATACTTATAAAAAAATAAAAAAAAATTTAATAGCCCACCCAAAAAATGATGACAGCTTCGCCACTGCCTCCAAGAAAATCTTCGCCACTGCCTCAACTTGGGGACAGAATTCTCCTAATATGTGGTTATGGCCAATTGATAGTGACATCATTTTTGTCATTTTTGTTGAAGCCCAATATGCCTGATTTTTGCACCTTCCAAGTACATTTAGGACTACATCTCTGGCGATCCTTGGAATATTTGAAGGCATCAAACCTTGTAGATTTGTCTTGCGTAGTCACGTGACAAAAGTACAGTGTAGTTCCTCCGAAATTTCCATGGAAGTTCCAATGGAAATTTTCCCATGTCTTTAAAACATGAGGCCCTAAATCATCATCTCCGGATTTACAATGAACTGTAATATCTTCTCCAGATATATCGTTTTCAACAGCAACTGAAAAATCATCTGAAGGTAGAAGATATGCCCACGGTGTGTCAACCAAAGCACCCAACACTACAAACAACAATAAAACGTTGTTAAACTGACTCATTCTCAATTTCAGTTTTTCTTGATGAATTAAAGGATTGAACACGAACATCTTATTCTCAAGAGTTTGATTTTTATACATATATTTCCTTGATAAATATAGAATTTTGTTGCTCAAATTAAGGCCAAGCCTGAAAGTATGTTTTCTCGACAAACGATGCATGACCACTAATTTATTTATATGCATATATATTTTTTTAACTCCGTTCCCATATTCGTTGACATCTGATTTTGGTCCTTCAATAAAACTTGTGTGCTCTAAGGGCATTACTTCTTTTCCTTTTCTTTTTTCTTTTTTAATGTGTGTACAAACATCTTCATGATTAGTTGAAAAATTATTTTACATAAACTAATATGACATATATTCCACAATCCACGTGATTTTATTTTATTTAATACATATCAATTTATATAAGAGGTTATGCCTCAATTAAAATCGTAAAAGAAGTCAAATTTTCATTGGGGCTTCTATTCAAATTTTGAGGGAACTACACATAATTTGTCTTGTGAGCGAAACCTAATTATAAAGCATTTGTTGCTTTCAAATGGTCCAAGGATCGCTACAAATATAATCCTAAATGTTCTTGGAAGGTGTGAAAAATAGGGCTTGTTCATCGTCGACAAAAATGACAATAATGATGTTACTTGGAGTTGGTGATAACCACATCAAAGATTTTCAAATTATCCTAGGAGAATTCCATTGTGAACATAGGAATCTTTTTAGTATTTTTAATTATACTAGGAGAATGATGCGCCAAATTGCAATACTAATAATTATGATTTTTTTCTTCAATATTTCTGTTTATGTTTTTTACATGCTTGTTGAACTTCTACCGATGAAGGAAAAACTCATTTTATCGATCCCAGCACACGTGCACAAACATATACGAAATTAGGTGTTAATTATTTAACTAGAAGATATTTTTGAGGGTAATATACGCTTTCATTAATAAGCACCTATTACAAAAGCGAAAAAAAGCTATCGGAAATTCATTAAAAAAAGGATAAGTATTTTCGAAGATAATTCTCTTAGGACAAAAAAAAAAATTAGAAAATGTTGTATAAACAAATTGTAGAAATTATTCGATAAAATTAGAAGATGAACTAACTTTTTCTTCCTCATATTTCAAAGGGAAAAGGACAAACACACCTACAAAGTTTAGACAAAGAAACAAAAATCCGCCTTTAACGTTTTAAAAAAGACATTTATACTCCCATTCACTAATGGAAACAATTACTTTTAACGGAAATAGTAATTTTAATATATAACTACCGTTATACCCTTTTAGAAAATAAAAAATAATTGTTAATTATCCAATTTATCCATATATTTTTAATAAAATTATAAATATCCCTTATTGCCCAATTCTTCTATTTAAAATTTTATCAAATTCTCTCTTCAAGCCAAATAAATTTAATCAATTACTCAAAAATAAAAATAAATAAAATTAGTTATTAATGCCATAAGAATAACAATTCTCTACATGTCAATCATTTAAACTTGTATAATTAACAAAAAAAAGGGGTTGGTTACAATAATAATTACAAAAATCTTATCTTAATTGTATTAAATAACATATCCAATAGGCATAAAAATTGAAGCTGAGGCTAGACAACCCAAGAGGAGGGATGAATTAGGTTGAAAACATATAGAACACAAAAATTAAAGATTAATGTAAATTTATAAGATGAACAAATCAATATCAATTAAATAATGATAAGTCTCTAATGAAATAAAATAAATAGCAAATAAATAACAGTAATTAAAATGTAAAGAGAGAAGGGAAAAGTATCAAACACAATATTTTTACGTGGTTTGGCAAAACTTATCTACGTCCACGCCTCGAAACTCATCACGCTTTAGGATTCCAATAAACAAACCTTAAAATCTTAAGGCTTCAACAAGATTACACTTCACTTCGAAGGTGTCAATGGACCTTTACAACTTGAGGTAATTACAACCATTTTATCTTAAGTGTTTCCCACACTCTCAGCTACTCAATTTTGATATTGACATGAAAGTTACACAGATTTCTTGCTCACATAATCTATGTGTTTACAAATGAAAGCTCAAAGTGTGATTTGATAAAAGAGTAAACAAAATTTATCTCAGACTATATTAAATTAAGCAATGATAAGCTTGATGATAATTGTTGAACACTTCTTGTAAATTGTATTTGATGGAGCCTTTTATAGTTGGAGAAGAAAAACTAGTCGTCATTGGCTTTCTGGGCATAATCAGATCGCCATTAATAGAAGTAAGATTGCCGTTTTCACTTTGTGCAAGTTATAGTTATATAGAATTTTGATTTGCCGGATCATCGTTAGAAGATGCCGGTTAACTGTTTAATTCAAAAGAGTTCACTGATTGAAGTCCGTTTGCTACTTGCACATAAAGGTTTACCGTTTGATTCTATAAGCTCACTTGTTCGAAGCCGACATGCCGTTTGCGGATAACAGTTTTCTGCTTTCAGATATATTCCTTTCTAGAATTTATCGATTAGCCGTTTTTAGTAAACGATCTACAGTTATCTTTCAGAATCAAACAACCTGATAACTTTCTATAAACGGTTTTCCGTTTCAATGCTAGCAGTTATCGTTTATTTTCAAAAGCTTAAATTTGTTCAAAAATAATGCATGGCCTAAGAAACTTCTCCTATTTTAAAGACTCTAACATTCTTAACCTATGACACATATAATTTAACATCGATTTGAAACAAAATGAATTTCTTATGGCATGCAAATTCTAACAACATCCTAATGGATTCTAATCTAACTATAGGAGCAAATGTTTCATCAAAATCAATTTCTTCTTCCTGATTGTATCCTTAAGCAACTATCTAGCTTTATTCCTTACAACCACATCAGATTCATCCATTTTATTTCTAAATACCTATTTAGTGCCTTTTATAGATTGATGTTATGTGTTTAGGAACAAGTATCCATATATTATTTCTCTCAAATTGATTTAACTCTTCTTCCATAGCCATAATCCATAATTCATCTTTTTCAACATTTGAAAATGATTTTGATTCAATTTAAGATATGAATGCAGTTTGCTTACAAGCATTTCTAAGTGATAATCCAATAGTTACACCTCGTAAAGGATCATCTAAGATTAAGTCTTTACCTCTAATCCTTAGGGATGTTAGCCTAAAGGGCTATACATAATGTAATTTTGATGATAACAAACATATGTCTTAAATGATTTGAAAAATATTGTACTTCACATTTCACTAGTTCTTGAAGGATAATATTTATGATGAAGTGAATCATGTGAAATCAAGTTCAAGACTCTCAACGGACAATGGCGCGATCAAGAATAAAGTTTAGAGCTCAATCGACTCATTATTACAACAATTCTTGTAAAACCGGTAAGATTTAATATATGTGTGGTTTAACATTTCAGAAGATCAAGATTTTATTTAATAAATCATCATTTTTTATAAACCAAATGTTTTAACAATTATAAGCAAAGTATTTTAAGTAATTAATTGTTTTTCAAGATGTGGACTAATATGAAAAAGTTTTTCAATCTTTGATTTTAATAAGTCTTGTTTTAAGTTCTGGATTTGGACTTATTTGCAAATCTTTCAAACGTTTTGAGCCTTACTATAATTTTTAAACGTTTGGGCCTAAAGTATAAGTAATAAAAATAAACAGAGAGTTAGCGGCTAACCGCCTGAAGAAAATTTTATATTTTCAAATTTTGGACTAAATTGAAAAGATTTTGAGAACTTTAAAATTTATAAGTATTTTGTTAAAGTTTGAAAAGGACTTCTTTGAAAAATATTTTTATGTTTTGGGTCGTATGATAATTTAAAAAATTTTTGGGAATGATAACCAATATCTAGAAATTTTAAAATTGGATCTGTTTGCAAAGTTCTATGACTTTTTGGGCTATATATAGTATAATTACAGAAAGTTTTGGGTAAAATTACAATTTTTTAAACAGTATTACTATATCAAAATTCAAATTTAATGGTAACTTTACTGTTCTAAAGCGGGGAGCCGACTAAATTAAGCGGCTAGCTAGTTGCTTACTAGAATTTTACTATAACGACTAGTTTTTGGGCTTTAGGTATAAAAACGCAACTCCAACTTCAATTTTAAGACTTTTGGCAAGCATAAACAAGTGCATATAACATATATTGAGCTTCAATTTCGATAATCATCATATATTGAATCCTCATTGTACTATAATTTGTATATCCACTCTTAAAGAGAGTTTCTTTATTGTAATCTTTATTTCTCATCAAATTTGTGAGTGTATAAGTGTGAGAAACACTTGAGTGAAGAGATTGAGATATAATCTATTGGTTGTAAAGATTTAACTTTTATTATTGTGTTTTATTGAATTTATTATTTTTTATTTGATTAAGGCAATAGATTAAATTGTTGTGTGAATTGTTTTGCATAAGTTTTAAAATCTCAATTCACCCTCCTCTTGGTTGCATAACTTGCATTTCAAAGGTGTGTTTAAGAATTTCCTTCATTTTGATTCTGCTTAGCTTGTTCTTTTTGTTGCTCTTTTGATTTTTGCCTAATAGATCATCTTGCTCGTCTTTTAAAGACTCTTCTTTTTATAACTCCTTATTTGCATCATCATCAACAACAACTTTCTCTGTAGAGGAAGGGTTAGATTCACCAAATGTAACATGCATATATTCTTTAACAACCAAGGTCCTTTTATTATATGTTCTATAAGCACTGCTTGTAATTAAATATGTAAGAAAGATACTAACGTCAGATTTTGGATTAAATTTACTAAGATTATCTTTTGTATTTAATATAAAATATTTGCATCTAAAAACTTTGAAATAATCAACACACGATTTAAGACATAACAAATAGTGTTGACGGCTTTCTCCCAAAAGTATTTTGGTAAAGTATTTTCATTCAACATGGTTCTAGCCATTTTTTGAATTGTTCTATTCTTTCTCTCAACAAACCCATTTCCCTGTGGAGTTCTAGGTGATGGATAATGATGTTCATACCAAAGTCATTGCAAAAACTTTTAAATATATGATTTTTAAATTCTCTATCATGATAACTTCTAATGCAAGAAATATCACACCCTTGTTCATTTTGGACCACTTAATGACCTAAATTGATAAATCATACATTCACACATGCATTTGCTATAGAAACTTCAGCTTTAGTCCATGAAAACATGCAATTGAATACTAAAAGAGTTTTACTTTATAAAATTCAAACTAAGGACTGTGACTTGCTATCATTCACTTGATGTCTAACATATGATTACACAGTACTCCTTTTCCAAGCTCTTGAATCTTGTTTTGGATGCCCAATATACCATTTTAATATGTATTTGCTGAAAATTATCGTTGTTTAATTTGAATCTAGATCTGTTAGAAATTCTAATTGGAAAATTTGTCACGTCGGATACTTGAAATTTCTTATTTGAAGTTCATATGTTTTCGAGATCAGATAAACGAAGCTAGCACTGTGTCAAGTTCTCCTTCATTGGTCTTGGGTGAAGTATTTGTTATAAACGAATCTTTCCTTCCTTGTGGATGGTGGCATACTCCCTTTTGGCCTATCCAAGTGCAACTTCTCATTCTAAAAAAAGAACGTACAATAATTTCTATATGCTTATTATAGATCTGCACCCCCTGCGATCGATAAACCTTTTTCTTTTGGATCTTATTAACCAAAGAGATACGACTTTGCACTATAGTTATCTCAGCACCAATGTATTTTCTTTTTATTAGAGTAGGGGTCGCGAGACAGCAAAGCATACCGCCCTGCCATAGTCGTGAGTTTGTTTATAGTCTCGACTGTTGTCATAGTCAACAAGGTGGAAACTTCCAGGAAAAAAACTTCAAATTTGGAGGGCAATCCTCCCGGTGAACTAACAATTGACATTATCAATATCTCCATATACTGATTTAGAACTATTTGCCAAATTTGCTCTATTCTGACTATCTTCTTTAAGGTGTCTTGATCGTCTACACACCTCCAGGGGTTTCCACCAGTGGGAACATGGTTTACATCACCCTTACTTTCTTTGTGTTGTCCAGATTGAATCAATACATCATTGACTTGAAATTACCACAAGCCAAAATTGATTCTCCCATCAAACTTTTCAAACTCAATCCTCATAGGATTTGAAAATTTGTTTGTATACATAATTGCTTTGCAAAACAACCTTTAACTATGATACCATTTGTTAGGGAATTGAATCCCACCAAGATCTTGCAAACAAAAATATATCAAACAAATAATAAATTGAAAAATAGATGAAGAATAAAACCAATAACACAACACAAGAATTTACATGGAAAGCTCCTATAAAGGAGCAAAACCACGGTCGCCAAGGACAACAAGAGAAACAAATCACTATGTGAAAAATTATTACAACCACTCTACTATTTTTCTTACACCCAAAACCCCAATAAGACCTAATCTCTTAATAGACATACTGTGTCTTCTACACAAGAAATTGTCTACTTGCAGAGATTATTGTGTTATATACTACAAATAAGTGAACCCAAGCTCCCTATATATAGTGATTATTTCTTGTAAGAGAAATAATCCTTTTCTTATACTAGTAATATTTCTCCTTGGATAAGTCAAGTCTCAAAAGGAAAACTACTTATTCCTTAAATAGGAATCATAAAAAAAGGAAAATATCACAGGAAATCCTTATTCTTTAAATAGGAATTCTACAAAAAGAAAAATATCCTAAAAAATTCTTATTGAAAAATAAGACAATTTCCTAACAGTACATTCATATGTCGAAGATAAAGAGAATTCTACGCCCAAGAAAATTCCCCCCGAAAATGTACGTTTACTCCACTGTATGAATGGATTTGGATAATATAATGACTTCATATAGCAATAAGGTTTATTATTTTATCATGTGTTGATGATAAAATTCTCCTAGTATGTGTTTATTACCAATTTATAGTGACATCATTCCTATCATTTTTGTTGAAGCCCAACAAGCCTGATTTTTGCACCTTCCAAGTATGTTAAGGACTACATCTCTGGCGATCGTTGGACCATTTGAAAGCATCAAATTGTTTGAATTTCTCTTTCGTGGTCACATGACAAAAGTATAATGTAGTTCCTCCGGAATTTGCGTGGAAGTTCCATTGAAAATCTTGCCCTGTCTTTAAAACATGAGATCCTAAATCATCATCTTTTGATTTACAATGAACTGTAACATCTTCTTCAGATTTATCGTTTTGGACAGCAATTGAAAAATCATCTGATGGTGGTGTCTCCAGCAAAACACCCAACATAACAGACAACAATAAAACTTTATTAAACAGACTCACTTTCAATTTTCTGTCCATGAATTAAGGGATTGAACTTGCACATCTTATTCTCAAAGAATTCGATTTTTACCTATATATTTTCCAGACAAATATAGAATTTTATTACTAAAATTAAGGTGAAGCTTGAAAATATATTTTCTTGTCAAATGATGCCCGACCATTAAACATTCCTCCCGTTCTCATTTTCGGTGACTTCTCATTTTTTCACATGTAAATAGTCCTAAATGTTCGTTGAAGGTGCAAAAAATCAGGTTTGTTCGGCTTCAACTAAAATGACAACAACGATGTCACTTTAAATTGGTGTTAACCTCATAACCAAATCAAAGATTTTAAAATAATACTAGGAGAATTCCATAATCAATTGGGAATCATAAAATATTCAAATTATTCTAGCCCAATTTACAACTAAGGATAACTCTTTTCCCTAATTTGTGTGTTCTTGTTTTTTCACATACTTGTCAAACTCTTACCGATGAAGAAAATGTGCATTGATGCACGCACACACGCATGTATATGGAAGTGGATGTCAGTTATGTTAACTGGTAAAATTTCATTGCTTGAAAAAGTTTTATTACCGATCAGATTTTTTTAACGGTAGAATAACTTTTCATTAACATTTATTAAGGTATAAATGAGTTATCGGAAATTTAGAGAAAAATTGAGAGGTTCTTTTTAAATGTAATTTGCCTTAAGATGATAATAAATATATTCTAGGACATGTTGCATCTATAACATGATCAATTAATTATTTCTTTCTCATCTTTCAAACACCACGTGAAAACAAACTTCTCATTGAAAAGAGCAATTTGCTATTAACTAGAGATGTCCAAGGGCCAGGCCATCAAAGGAAGGGCCATGTGGATTTATGCTTGTACCGTGTCATATCAACCATATGATTCGTGTTGTGCTCTTTTTATTTTATTATTATTATTTTTTTACTTAGGCATGGCCCGACACATGCCCCATACCCATATGTGCCGTGCTGGACTATGCAACAGGTCATGCCTAAAAAAAGAAAGTATGACAAGTTTTTTTTTTAAATCATTAAGTGGTCCAAAAATATTTTTAAGAGGACATGCTAAGTTATTAGGATGCTTTTTTCAAAATCATGCACTTCTTTTTTTAAGTCCACGTGCTTTTAGTCAAATAGAATCAAAGTTTAAAACTCAAGTCCATATTTAATAATAATAAGGGAATACAATACTAACTGTTAAGTTAGACTTACGGTACTAGAATTTTTTTTTTCATATTTAATAACAACAATAACAACAACAACAATAATAAAATTTTCTTAAGGATTAACTTAATTGTTAACTTGGGCTTACATAGAGTCATAAATTGTAATCCATAATGACATTAATATATACATTTATAAAATTATGATATTTTATAAATTTATTTGTTAAAATCATGATATCATCTATTCATTTAATAAATTATAAACATAAAACAACTAAAGTATTTTTCTTTAAACTAAGAATTAAATGAATTTAAAAAACTTATGCTAATAAAATACATTAGAAGATTCAATTTCAAGTTATTTGTAAAATCATAAAATTTTAAGTTTGGTATCTTTAAAAAGTTTTACTTGGCTCACATGCTATTGAAGACCTATCGGCTACGTGCTAATTTGCCAGTGAAACGTGCTTATTATGAGCTTTTCATGAGTTGTACTTTAACCTATCTCTAATTATGTCGTGCTTTTAAGGCCCATGTGTAAAAAATTCTCAGTCCAGCCAGCTCGCGTGCCCACCGTATTGTGCTGCATGCCCTGCCAAAACATTCTTGTGCCATGCTGTGCTGTACGGACATTTGCCGTTCCATGCCACATGTCGCTCGACCCATTGGCCATCTCTACTTGAGAGCACTAGCTTGACTTCTCATGGGAAGTTCTATTTACTCTTTGTACAAAACATATAATAAGAATACATTTATGGCCACTTCAATTGAATAATACATTTTTAACAACATGTATATTATTATTTTTTTCCTTGATTTTTTTATAGTTCTTTTACACCTTTTTTAAAAGTGCTTATTACCAAAAATGTACACTACCAATGACAAAATCTTCTCAATATGTGATACCGCAAGTCATATACATATATAGACAATACTCGTTTAATTATTGTGTTTTGGGCTTAAAAAAGTTAAAAACTCCAAAATTTTAATTATAAAAGCCAGGCCCGTTACTCCTTTTACATATTTAAAAAAAAAGATATGCTAACTCTATGAAATGAGAGTTATCATGGCATTTCCATACTTAAACTAATATTACTTAGAGAGTAAATGATTTGTTTTTACTGCATTTTGAGTTATGTTTTGTATGGGCATCTATTTAAGTTTAATTTAATAAATTGATTGTGTTTTAGATCACTTTGTACTTTGATTATGTGCATGATTGTAGGTGACCAAAAAGCTCAAACTTTATGAATAGAATGTTGCAGCAACAAACTTGTAGAAATGACAAAGAACTTGTTTGCAAATGAACTTGTTTGCAAATGAACTAAAACATGTCTAAATCAAAGAAAATGTTGAAGCAACTGCTGTAGAAATCCAGAAGCAAATACAGACAAGACTACCCGCATGGTAACTGACAAAGCAGTGACAGGTGGCACAAAACGATATGCGATTCGAGGTTTCCCAAAAAAAGACATGTTGCCACATGCTTTTGGTTGCCCTAATTCCAAGATATAAAAAAAGCACACGTGAATGAAAAAAATGAGGAGGTGCCGTCACACAAAAACAACAGAGATAAAAAGAAAAAGAAGAGAACCAGAGAGAGTTAAGGGCTAAAGGAAGGGATTTCTGAGAAAAAGAAGGAGAGATCATAAAAATCAGAAAGAGGAACATCTTGAATTTAGTGGATCTCAATTTCTACTCTTTATTTACTTGCTTTTACATTTCTATGAGAATGTATTTGATGGCAAAAGCGTGTATTGTTACCGTTTTATCGCTTATCATGAACTAAACTTTGATGTAATTGGGTGTTAAACATGCTTAATGATTATTTGACTTATATATCGGTGTTGCTAGAATCAGCTGTAGCATTTTGTCTTGATTTTACTTATTGCAAATCTCTATTTTGTTAACATGAATATTTCTTTATTATTGATTTTGATGATAACAAACTTGATTAAGATTGATTAATCTTTTAAAAGCTCAAAATAGTTTTCATATACTTTTAAATCATTATTCTCACTTTATAAAGACTTTATATTCAATGAAAATGTTTTTATAAAATTGGTTATTATAATGTTATTAGTTTCAATTGAAAAAGCTTTGAGAATTTTGATAAATAACAAGTGTTGCTTAAAATCCTGAAAATGGATTTATTTGACAAGTTTTATAAAGTTAAAGGTCTTCCAAAAATCGGTTTTCAATAAGATAAAATTTGTGAAGCATGCCAATTTGGTAAACAAATCAAAACCTCTTTTAAAAGCAAAAATCATATTTCTACTTCAAAACCGCTTCAATTACTTCATATAGATTTATTTGGACCTTTAAGGTCTGCTAGCTTGAGTGGAAAATATTACGCTTTTGTAATTGTTGATGATTTTTCAAGATACACATGGGTATTATTCTTAGCTAATAAGGATGATGCTCTTGATGCTTTTAAAGTGTTTTGTAAGAAAATTCAAAATGAAAAAGGGTATGGTATTGCATGCATTAGAAGTGATCATTGAGGAGAGTTTGAAAACTATGCATTTGAAACCTTTTGCAATAATCTAGGCATTGTGCATCAATTTTCATCACCTAGAACTCCTCAAAAAAATGGAGTTGTTGAGAGAAAGAATAGGTCAATTCAAGAAATGACTAAAACTATGTTGAATGACAATTTCTTGCCTAAGTATTTTTGGGCTGAGGCTGTCAACACCACTTGTTATGTTTTAAATCGTGTGTTGATTAGACCTAATCTTAATAAAACTTCATATGAGCTTTGGAAAGATAGAAAACCCAACATTGGTTATTTTAAAGATTTTGGATGCAAATGTTTTATTTTGAACACAAAAGATAATCTTGGCAAATTGGATCCAGAATCCGATGTTGGTATTTTTCTTGGATATTCAAACTTAAGCAAAACTTATAGAGTTTATAACAAAAGAACTCTAGTTGTGGAAGAATCTATGTATGTTACATTTGATGAATCTAACCCTTCCTCTACGGAGAAAGTTGTTGTTGATAATGATGTAGATGAAGAATTACAAAAAGAGTCATAAAAGGATAACCAAAAGGATGCATCTCATGGGAATCAAGATGAGCAACATGAAGAAATGAATGTAGAGCAAAATGAAGGTACTTATCAATCACTCCCCAAGGGGTGGAATTATGTTTCTTCTCATCCTAAAGACTTGATTTAAGGAGATCCCTCAAGTAGCATAACAACTAGAACACCATTTAGAAATACTTGTGAGCATGCTGCATTCATATCTCAAATTGAACCAAAATCTTTAGCGGATGCAGAAAATGATGAATCTTGGATTATGGCAATGCAAGAGGAGTTAAATCAATTTGAGAGAAACAATGTGTGGGAATTAGTTCCTAAACTGGAATATCAATCCATTATTGACACTAAATATGTATTTAGAAATAAAATGGATGAATATGGTATGGTTGTAAGGAATAAAGTTGGACTAGTGGCTCAAGGTTACAACCAAGAAGAGAGAATTGATTTTGATGAAACATTTGCACCTGTAGCTAGATTAGAATCCATTAGGATGTTGTTAGCATTTTCATGTCATAAAGATTTCATTTTATTTCAAATGGATGTCAAGAGTGCTTTCTTAAATGGTTATATTATGGAGGAAGTTTATGTGAAACAACCCCCTGATTTTGAAAATGAAAAATTTTCAAATCATGTTTATAAGTTGTCAAAAGCATTGTATGGATTAAAGCAAGCACCTAGAGCATGGTATGATAGGCTTAAGAATTTCTTATTGGATAACGGTTTTTCGATGGGTAAAATGGATATTACTCTCTTTGTTAAGCATAAAAACTAAGATATTCTTGTTGTTCAAATTTATGTTGATGATATTATTTTTGGTTCTACTAATGAATTGTTGTGTAAAGAATTTTCATCTTTTATGAGTAAAGAATTTGAAATGAGTATGATGGGTGAGTTGAAGTACTTTCTTGGGCTGTAAATAAAATAAAATGAGGAAGAAATTTTTGTAAATCAAGCCAAGTATGTGAAAGACCTACTCAAGCGATTTGGCATTGATGATTCAAAGACCAAAAGCACTCCAATGAGCACAATAACTAAGCTTGAAAAAGATGAAAAAGGCAAAGAAGCGGATATCAAAACGTATCGAGGTTGGTTGCTAAATTGGAGTTTATATGGGAGTGTTTTATCCACTTTGTTTTTTAGAATATGTTCATTTTTAAGGGGAGATTCTGCCAAATTTTTTTCGACATGGGTAATCTCTAAACTTCTCTTTTTAATCTTTTCACGTTCATTTCTTTTTTATGATGAAGTGGGAGATAATTTATATATAATCTATTGAAAATTTTTCTTTTTACTTTTGTGGTTAAAAATTGATGGGCACATATTTAGGGGGAGCTAAATTCCGCAAATATTTTACTTAGGGGGAGCAAAATTGCACAAGTATTTTCTTGAAAAGTTTGTCATCATAAAAAAGGAGGAGATTGTTAACATGAATATTTATTTATTATTGATTTTGATGATAACAAAATTGATTAATCTTTTAAAAACTCAAAATAATTTTCATATACTTTTAAATCATCATTCTCACTTTATAAAGGCTTTATATTCTATGAAAATATTTTTATAAAATTGGTTTTTCTCATGTTAATAGTTTCAATTGAAAAAGCTTTGAGAATTTTGATAAATAACAAGTATTGCTTAAAATCCTTAAAATAGACTTATTTGACAAGTTTTATAACGTTTTGGGCCATAGTATATTTTTATAAAGTTTTGGGGCTAATTTGTAATTTTATAAAATAGTTCACTATAGCAGTCGTTGTAGCAAACGGTGATCCGACATATCGATAATGGCGATCTGACATCGAACAGAATTGAAGAGTTTCCTCTGGACACTAACGGTGATTTGACATCTTAAAAACGGTGATCCGACAATTTGAAAATTCAGTCCAATGGTCATATTGACCAGATAAACGGCGATCTGACAGTTAGCAGAAAGTCAATAACTGCTAGTTTCCAGCTCCAACTATAAATAAACTCAATCAAATTCAAACAACAACGATTCCAACAATTGTCATTGAGCAAATTATTGAGCATACAACTTTCTTTGAGCTTTAAATTCTTGTATTCATCTCACTTACTCATACTTTAGATCTTTATTTGTAATCAAACACATTGTGTGAGAGAGATTTATTTTTATAATATTTTTGAAAAACGAATTGAGAGGTTGTAAGTGTTGGGAAACACTTGGGATAAGAGATTAGGGATAATCTCTTTGTGTAAAAGTTTATTGACACCTTGGAAGTCAATTGTAAGAGCGGTTTAAGCCTTGGAGGCTTGCTTAGTGGAATCCTCAAGCTCGGTGAGCTTGGAGGTGTGGACGTAGGCACGGTTAGCCGAACCACATAAAAATCACGTGTTTGATTTCTCTTCCCTTACTCTTTTATTATCTTGCTGGATTAAATTTATTGTTTTTTTAATTTCATTAAGGCAATAGATTTAATTGTTGTGTGGTTTGCTTAGCTTAATTTTTAGTAACCCAATTCACCCCCCCTTGGGTTGCTTAGATAGTATTTCATTTGGTATCAGATCCTTGTTCTCTTGTTAGGACTTAATCGTCTCGAGTAAAAGATCAATGGCTACCCTAAATGACTCAACCTTTAGAGAAAGACAATCCACAAGCAGACCACCGTTCTTTGATGGTAATGACTATGCATATTGGAAAACTATAATGAGAATCTATTTGCAAGCTTTAGATTATGAAATTTGGGAAGTTTTTTGTGATGGTCTATTCATGCCTATGATTAAAAATGAAGTAGGAGATGATATTCCTAAACCATCCAGTCAATGGAGTGAGTTAGAAAAGAGAAAGATGTCCTTAAACTCCAGGGTAATGAATGCCTTATTTTGTCCTCTTGATAAGAAAGAATTCCATAGAGTATCTAGTTGTGAGAGTGCACAAGAAATATGAAAGAAACTTGAAGTTGTTTATGAAGGGACAAATCAAGTTAAAGAGTCTAAAATTAGTAGATACACTCGTTAATACGAATTGTTTCAAATGGAACAAAATGAAAATGTGTATTCTATGTATACACGATTCACGGACATAGTATGTTATTTTACACTTATGTTATAATTTATATTCGTGTTTATTAGGGATTATTAGTTATGTTTTAAATATATCTAATTTTGTGTGTTTATTAGGTAAAATATTAATTTCACATAATTCGAGGCTCCAAACAGATAAACAGATGTCAAATTTGGATTCCAAAGGTCCAAAAACCTTAAGATAAGTCAAGATCAGCTTAAAATTAGGTTTGTGTAAAAATAGTTGACTTTCTGTTGACCGAGCACTAATTGGATAATAAAATGAGCTTACAACAGATATGAGTGCATAGGATAACCGTCAATTTTAACTAAATCTCAACCGTTCATGATTCAATGCCCATGATTGTGCTACGTGACAATGGTTGGTGAAGCAAGTTGTTGAATCAAATCTTTGTATTTGGGTTGACTCGATCCACCCATTAACCCGCCAAATCTCAACTATTCTTTGGCCAAATCAGATGAATCAAATGATGCCAAGTGTGATGTTGACTTTTGAAGTTTGATAAGTCGTTGGATCTTGATCTAATGGTTGAGGAGTGCATGTATGAATTTATTTTTCTATAAATAGAGCCTCATTTGTATGTTTTTAATCATCTCTTTACATCTCTTTTCTTTTCACATTCTCTTAATCTCCCAATAATCTTGTTTTTCAGGTGTGTTTTTAATATTTTGTGTAATTATTTTTATAAATATATTTAATTTTATTTTCAATTTTAATTATTTTTATTACTTTTAATTATAAGTAATTTAATTTTAATATTTCTTTTTATTTCAATTATTCTAAACTAAATAATAATAGTTAGGGTAAGATGAAGCTCTTAGGAAATAAATATAATTTAATCAAATTCTATTTTTAATTTTATAAATTAAATTATTTTCTATTTAATTTTAAACATTTATATATTTTGAAATTTTGATTTGTTGCAGACAAATAAGGGAGTTAGGCACAATAAATTCTTAATATCTTAATATCTTAATATAAGGTATGGTAAAGTGGTATTTTGACTTATTGTAGACAAATTAAATTTTGGCACAATAAATACTTAATCCATCATAAAATGAAAGGGAAAATAATAATAATTTATATAATTAATCTTTTGGGCAATAAATCTAAAAAAATGACAAAAAGAATTTATTAAATTTTATTTACTATTAAGAGCGGATCCACAACCATATCTAATTCAATTTCATAATTTTATTTAAATTTAGTTGTTTATATTCAAGTTTTATTTTATTTTTAGATAAAATAAAATAAACAAAACTAATTTTTTTCTCTAAGGATCGACCTCAAAGTTACCGGGTTATGATATAATAAGACACTTTTATACTAGGGAGTTAAAAATTTCTTTTAAGTTGTGTCAAGTTTTTGGCGCTGTTGCTGGGGAAAAATTTTTATTTTGCTTTATTTTTCCCTCTTTTATTTTTTGTTGTAAAGTTTTCTTTACACCTCTTTTACTTTTTCTAAATTTTGTTTTGACCCCAAAACCTTTCAGAATCTTCACTTTCATCCACATGGCTCAATTCTAAACTTCTAAAAATTTCAGTGTGGCCATAACATTATAAAGAGTTTGTAATAAGATCCCTAGATGAAATTTCTCACAATAATCAGACTTTGGACTTACATCTTGAACTTATTTGGACTCAATTTGGATTTAATTTGGACCAAGCAAACTAACTACTAACTCTTAATTTTTTTTAGTTATTTAATTTTTAGTATTTATCTTATTTTATTTTACGGCCGATTTGACCGCCTACTGTTATTTAATTTTCAATTATTTTATTATTTCGCATTTATTTAGTTGCTTTATTTTATTTTGTTAATTTATATGGTGGTTTCAATTTTTTTTTATTTTACGGTTGGTTTGACCGCCTACTGTTATTTAATTTTCAGTTATTTTATTATTTCACATTTATTTTTTGCCCTTATTTTATTTTTTTAATTTGTATGGTGGGTTCAACCACCAAAATTGTTATTTAATTTTAATTTTTTTGTACACTTATATTATTTGCATATTTAATTTTCATTTTTTATGCAATTTTCATTTAGTTGTTTTGTTACTAATTTGTTTGAACATCACCTTTGTGATATAATTATTGCATGAGACGTTGGTATTGAACTTCAAATGGCAGGTTAATTCAGAGATCTAAATCTCCACCACCAATCATGGACAAGAATTAAGATGAAAACCTTTTGGGCGAACCTAATCCCAGATTGATCAGGGAGACAATCATTTCCAATAGGGGTGGGTAAAATCGGGTTCGGGTCAACCCGATCGGGTTTCGGGTTGTTCGGGTTGGACAAGAATCAATCCGAACATAACCTGAATTAATGACCCGACCCGAACCGACCCGAACTATGTTCGGGTCGGATCATTAATTCGGGTTATGTTCAGGTTGGATCGGGTTGGAATAGTTCGGGTCGGATCATTAATTCGGGTTATGTTCAGGTTGGATCGGGTTGGATTTAAAACGGGTAGGAATGAGTTCGGGTCAAATTCGGTTAATACAATTTTGAGCTTTTTTTTTCCTATTATTGTAGTTTTTATGAAAGTTTTCAGACATTTTCTTAATTGTAGTCATTTTTACTAATTTTCAACTGAAAAAAAAAAGAAAAGAAAATGTTATTAATTCAAATGAATAAAGTTAAAAAGTTATAATAGGATTATTTGTCTATTGGCTTGGACTTGGAGAGTAGAATTAGGACTATTATTTGCTCAATCAACAAAATCCAAAGTTCCAAACTGAATAATAGTTAAAATTACTACAAACTTACAAAGTCCAAAGCACAATTTCCAAATATTAGTCTTTAAAAGTTTGAAACACAAACTCACAAAGTCACAAAATTAAATTGTTTAGAAACATAAATCACAAAATTCAAAGTTCAAACATTAAAACTAAATAAGCTTTTTTGGTTCCTCCACCTTGGTTCCTCCACCTTGGTTCCTCCATGGCTCCATGCAAGTACTTTGACAAATTCTAAATTCATAATTTTGAACTCCAAGTTCAAGTGCCGATTGCCTAGAGAAAGATTGAGAAAATGTACAATAAATATTTTCCTTAAGCCACGTTCCAAATGAACAAACTCAATTTATATAAAAAATTGAGCAAATAAACCAAATTCATAAGGTTACGCATCAAACACAAACACAAATAAATAAATTCAATTCATATCTTTAATTAAACTAAGGGGTGTTACAATCTTTTTAATTTCTATTATATCATTATAAATTTATAATTACAAATAAATATATATGTTTACCAAATTTCTCAATACACACTTGATTATATATTTCTATTATATCATGCTTATTTTATGGCATTCATCACCAAATCAAGTTAATAATAATATTAGACAATAATAACATTCTATCAACTTCAACTTGTCTAACTAAAACAATTACAAATTAGACTTAAAATTTAAAACTATAACAACTATAATTATAGGAGCTTAAATTACAACAAAAAACTATAGTACGATAATATCAAATTATGAATAATAATATATATTAAAAGTTACCTTTCAAACATCCATAACACCAATATCGGCACTCACCGCTTCCACTGTCAAAGCTTGCGATCTTATAAGTTCTATAAAATCCAAAAAAAAAATTAATATGTAGATGTTCTATATAAAGTTATAATGCATTTTAAATATATTATTTATTTAATGTATGATAAAAAATTAAAAAAATTACCTTCTTGTAATTCTATATGAAACATTTGCTCCATGATATCTTCTTGGAAGTTGTAGACGGGATTGGCAAAAAGTTTAGACTGCAGCCAATTTTCAGTGCATATCAATGCCATAACCATAGCCGGAGTTAAAGAACTCCTATACTCATCAATAATATGACGCCCGGTGCTAAAGGCAGACTCAGATGCCACTGTGGAAACAAGAACATCAAGGACATCTCTTGCAATTTTCTCAAGAATTGGATACCTCGATCCATTCACCCTCCACCAAAGCAAAACATTAAGTTTAAGATTGCTGGGTCCTTCAAGTACCTTTCCACCTCAGATACTACTCTTCTACTCTCATTCTGAACAGAAACCTTCCTAGCATATCTAAGGAAAGGGCGAGATACTTGAAAAGCGTCATCATATTCACCACCAGCAACATCCACTAAATTAGCCTCAGTTGTAAAACGTTGAGAAGAACTTGTACCTCCATAGCTGCCACTAAGACCACTCTCACCATACATCGATGGTGTGGAACTAGCGGAGAATGCACTATATACATCATAAAACTCATTCAACAAGTCCATCACTGCTTTGGTCATTTGTTCAACCATCAAACTATCATTGCCAAAAATGATCTCAAAAATATGTTTAGCAAAATCTATTTTCGCTCGTGGATCAAGAATTGAGGCAATAATCAATATTTTGTTTATCTTTCCTGTGGACTCCCAATACTTGTCAAATTTTTCCCTCATACTATAAGCCATAGAGGACACCCAAGGATCAGTACTTTCTTGTAGTGCAGTCAATGAACTCTTAATTAAGCTAATAGTATCATAACAAATATTAGAAGTCACACTCAAAGAGGCAGAAAACAATAATGTGGCATCATAAAATACCTTAAAAAATTTCACAATTCGTTTGGCACTCTCCCAGTTATCCAGTACAGGTGGGCCCACCCTTCTAACATTATTTTCTTTCTCAGCAAAGTATGCCTCATAAGGTTTATCCACTTTTGCCATTCTATCAAATGTTGCTTGAAATTTCAGCACAGTCATCAACATCAAATAAGTGGAATTCCACCTGGTAGGACAATCCAAAACAACAATTCCTTTTGGACAATTCACCTGCTCAGCACATTGTTTAAATGTCCGCAGCCTCATGCTGGAGGATCTCACGTACTTCACTGCATTTCGAATTGCGGTAACACTAGCATGCAACTCTCCCAATCCTGAGACAACAATCAAATTCAAAATATGTGCACAACAACGCACATGCATATATTGTCCTGCCAACACAAGTGCATCATCATTCCTCCAACTAAGCAACTGCATAGTGGCATAACCAACAACAATATCATTTGCAGTGGCATTATCAACAGTTATTGCAAACAACCTCTCTATCCCCCAATCTTGTAGGCAAGCCACAATCTTTTTACCAATCGACTTCCCTCTATGATCTTCAATGGCGCTAAAACTAATAATCCTCCTATTCAAACACCAATCACTATCAATAAAATGAGCTGTAATCACCATGTAGCTCATGTTTTGAACAGAAGTCCATAAATCAGTTGTAAGAGACACCTGTTGCTTGTTGTTGCAAATCAAACTCTTCAACATTGCATTTTCCTCCAAAAATAACTCCATGACATCTCTACCAATTGTTCTTCGAGATGGCATAACAAACTGAGGGATAGCTACACTGCAGAAATGCCTAAATCCTTTGTTGTCTACAAAACTGAGTGGCAACTCACCCATAATAATCATTTTAGTTACTGCCCTTTGACACGCGTCTTGACTCCATCCTTTACCCAAAACCAAATTACTTGCATTTTCTTCGCCGCCCTCGGATGTCAAATTTTGTTGACTTCCACTTTGTTGTGCCCAAAATGTCATGTATGATTCACATGTCTTTATATGCCTTGTCATATTTGTAATCCCATCAAGCCTTGAATGACATTGATATTGCTTACCACAATAGTTGCACATACATTTGTTTGGATTATCTTCGAGTAAAGTGAAATGATAACATACTGCCGATCTTTCCTTCATTGGCGGTCTTTTCCACTTCGCCTTTTCCTTTCCTGTATGGGTTCCTTCCATTTGTACACTTTGGTCTTCATCGTTACTCATCGAATTCGATCTTGAGAGTCCAAGCATCTGAATATTCAAAATAATAATTAATAATCATTAATTCAAAAATCAAAACACATAAATATTATTAACATATTCCATAAACAAAAATTAGTAATTTCAATTAAAGTTGGTCATGCTCCATAAACAAAAAGTAAGAAATTCATGATTAAGTAATTAATTTATAATATCCAATTACGGAATTATCCATTCCCCATAATAAATAATATGATATTATTTGTCTATCTATATCTTATTTCTTATTATAAATTAAATCCTTTAATTTCAAGTCCAAGTTACTTGTACTTAACAACTTAATGGATGATTAACATATAATAAAATATTAATTGAATTTATTAATTTGTTTAGCGTTGAAAGCTTGAAGCTACTGCACAAGTACACATAATTACATAACATAAACACATTATAATTATAAAATATATACAACATAATACTTAATTTTAATATTTAATCTACCTAATGTGCTAATTTATTCATAAAAAAATCAATTATTAACTATTATTAACAATTATTAACAATTAACAATTAATATTATTTCAATTATTAACTATTATTAACAATTATTAACAATTACAATTATCAATTATCAATTAACAAAACCCACCAATCAACAATTCCTTTTTATATATGAAAAAAATAATTTCTAATGAGCTCAATAATTAACAAAATTTCCTTAGTTTTATTACTAATATTTATAAATACATAATTAGTTAATTACAACAATTAAATAATAAACAAGTACTGAATTACATAATAAACTATTTAGCATATATAATTAATTAATTATATAGTGTATATATACCATGAATGATGAAACAAATTGACTTAGGAAACGGGTCAAAAAGTTGAAGGCTTGAACTTGAAGCTTGAAAAGTTGAAAGTGGAAGGTGGAAACCGGAAGCTTCAAAATCGGGTTCGGGTGGAGAGGATTCGGCCTTCAAGCAGCAGATCGGTGGCCACAGCTCACGGCTGGACGGACGAGGTTTCACTTGGCAGCAGATCGCGGAGATACAGACGGCTCACGGCTCACGGCTGGACGAGTTTGACTTGGCACTTGGCAGCAGCTGGTTGCAACTTCACTTGGCAGCAACAGATCGTGATTTCAGCAGCTGGCAGCAACATATTGCGTCTTGTGGTGGCTGGTTGCAGACTTGCGGGTTGCGGGCTTACGGGCTTGCGGCTGCCTTGTTCAATTGTTTGTGTTTGTGATTTGTGAAGTTGTGGCTGACAACGTGTGTGTGTGTTAGGTTTGCGTCTTTGCGAGTGAATTGTTGAGTGCAGCGTGCGTGTGTGTTGTGCACTTGCAGTGTGTGTGTGTGCTGTGCAATGTGTACTTGCAGCGTGTGTGTCACAGTGTCAGTGTGTGTGTTGTGCAGCTCGTGACTTGTGTGTGTTGTGCGTATGTGACTATGTGTATGTGTGCTGTGTAGGATTGACAGAAGGATGTCCTCTGTGTGTGTGCTGTGCAACAATTTCTTTTCATCTAATCTTATTTAACTTCCTCCTACGGGTGTGGGGCAAGAGAATTTCCTTGCTAAGCTCATTCTTTTTTGTTAAGTTTCTAACAATGATTACAAGCCTTAGGATTTTTTATGAGCTTTGATGGCTTAACAATTTGACAATGGGAATTTGGTGTTAGGATTAATTAATTAATTTATCCGTATGTGACTCTATGTGTGTGTGGCTCAGTGGGTGTGTGTGAAGCTTGTGACTTTTGTTCTGTATGTGTGCTGCTGTTCAGTGTGCAGCAACGTGACAAATTTGTTTCCACTCTCTCGTGACAAATTTTTTTCTTTGTTTCTTACTTTCTTTCTCATCATCTCTCGATCTCTCCCCTTTTTGTTTTTTTTTCTTTTCCTCCAAAAAGAAATTGTTCTGTTCTTAAACGATTTGACGATTTTTCAAATACTCGAATTATCAATTGCTTGGCGTTGGGTAGAAGATAAGAACTCAATAAGGATTAAGGAGTATAGAGGCCGAAGAAAAAAATCATCCAGAGGCAGAAATTTTTTTTTTGGGAACCCGATCGGGTATTCGGATCGGGTCGGGTTTGACCCGAACCGATCACAACCCAATCGGGTTCCCAAAAAAAAAAGATTTCTGCCTCTGGATGATTTATTCGATCGGGTTTGTAAATTTCAAACCGATCGGGTTTCAATCCCGACCTGAACCCGAAATTTATCGAGTTGGGTCGGGTCGGATCGGGTAAAATGCCCACCCCTAATTTCCAACATGGACGTGATCAGAATCAACCAAGAACCTTGAGAGACTACATGAATCCAACCAGATTCGGAGCACCGTCGTGTATAGTATCTCCACCAGAAGTATCTCAATTCAACTTCAAACCAGGTAGTATCTAATTTTTACCAATATTTCATAGTTTAGAATGTAAGAATCCATACTTACACCTAAAAGATTTTGAGGAAGTTTGTAATACATACACAGACCAAAATTGTAGCATGAACATAATTAGATTAAAGGTTTTTCATTTTTCATTAAAAGATAAAACTAAAACTTGGCTACAAAACCTTAGATCTGGATCAATAAGAACTTGGAATAAATTCTTTCCACCTCATAGAACTAATTTTTTTAAAAGGCAAATCACTTCTTTCACTCAACAAATGGAGAAACATTATACCAATGTTGGGATAGGTTTAAAGAATTGCTTAACATATGTCCACACCATAGTTTTAAAACTTGGCGATTGGTCACTTATTTCTACGAGGGCTTGACACCCCAAAGTAGACAGGTTGTTGAAATGATGTGTAATGATGAATTTAGGGATAAAAATCGTAATGATGCACTAGATTATCTTGACTAATTAGCTGAAAATGCACAACATTGAGATACTGTTGGAACTTTTAAATTGACAAATAAACCACCACCATCTCCATATAGTGGAGGAATCCATAACCTTAGGGAACATCATAATTTACAAGCAAAATTTGCATCCCTAGTTAGAAAAATTGAAGGTTTGGAGCATAAAAAGACTGACCAAGTAAAATCTGTTCAAGAAATTGCACTACAATATTTATAGTTCGAATGATCATTTCACTCAAGATTGTCCTACTCTACCTGAACTTAAAGAATGTTTAAATGATCAAGCTAATGCCATTAACAGTTTCAATAAACCAAACCCATATCACAGACTTATAATCCTGGTTGGAGAAATCATCCAAATTTCAGTTTGAGGAATAATAATAATGCACAATTTCACAAGCACCACCTCTATAAAATTTTAAAAATGCTCAGCCTTATGCAACATATGTTCCACCATCATGGAAAAATCTAGAAGACACGATGCATTCATTCATAAAAAAACAAGATGTTATTAACAATCAAAATGCACAAACTTTTTCTGATTTGAAAGATACTCTTGCTAAAATTGCTTCTGCACTCACAATTCAAGAAAAAGAAAAATTTCCTGCCCAACCACAACCAAATCCTTAGATTCAACAAAATCCACCCATGGACCAAGTCAAGTTAGTTATAACTCTTCGTAGTGGTAAGGTTGATGATAGACCTATACTTGAACCTTGTGAAAATGATGAAAATTCAAAGGTAATAAAGGACTAAATGAACTTTCATCTAGTGAAGAAATAAGTAGTGTTCCACCTGAACCACCATTTTCACATGCATTGAATAAACCAAGGAAATCAAACCACTCTTCTGAAATTTATGAAATCTTTAAGCAAGTGAAAGTTAACATTTCTCTATTAGATGCAATCAAGCAGATACCTTCATATGCCAAATGTTGAAAGGACTTATGCACTATCAAGAGGAAATTGAAGGTAAAAAGGGTGTTTTCAATGCCGAACAGGTAAGTACAATTCTGTCTACTAATAATAAGTTGAAATATAAATATCCTGGTTGTCCTACCATTTCTTGTATTATTGGTGATCACAAAATTGATCATGATTTACTAGATCTTAGTGTTAGCGTTAATTTGCTTCTATATTCAGTTTATCTTCAACATAATCTTGGTAAGTTAAAATCAACTTTAACTACACTTTTGCTTGCCGATGGATCATTTAAAGTACCAAAAGGAATAGTAGAAGATGTTTTAATACAAGTTGATAAATTTATATACCTAGTGGATTTTATTGTCTTAGAAACTGAACCTGTTGTGAAAAATTATAAACCAATTCCTGTAATTTTAGGTCGACTATTTTTAGCAACAACTAATGCTTTGATTAATTGTAGGAATGGTTTAATGAATTTATCCTTTCGAAATATGACTCCAGAAGAAGATACTAATGAATAAAAGGAATTGGTTGAATCTTAGATAGAGGAAAATATTCAAAAAAAGATTTTTCTAAACTCTCTGATGTTTGTTTAGTTAATTCAATTGAGTGAAATAAGCAACTTCAACTTGATATTTCTAATATAAATTCGTTGCTTGATTTTGTCTAGACTTCACAAAATTATGATAAAGAACCAAAATTTGAGGAGTTTGGAAGTATTGAAAAGACAAAACAACCAGAAACACCTAAATTGGAATTGAAACATTTGCCTAAAGGATTGAAATATGCTTTTCTTGGAGAAGAACAAACTTATCATGTTGTGATTTCTTCTAGTTTAACAAGCGACCAAGAAGGTAAGTTACTAACTGGTTTTAAAAAGTATAAAAATGCAATTGGATAGACTTTAAATGATATTAAAGGTATTAATCCCTTAATTTGTACACATAAAATTAATTTGGAAGAAAATGCTAAAACATGTCAACAACCTCAAAGAAGATTAAACCCACACATGAAAGAGGTAGTCAACTCAGAAGTCCTTAAATTGCTTGATGTGGGAATTATCTACCCTATTTCTGATAAGTGGGTAAGTGCTACACAAGTAGTGCCCAAAAAATCTGGAATCACTATTGTTAAAACTGAAAAAGGTAAATTAATTCCAACACGGATCATATCTAGTTGGTGCATATGCATTAATTATAGAAAGTTAAATGATGCTACTAGAAAAGATCATTTTCCATTACCATTCCTTGACCAAATCTTAAAAAGAGTAGCTGGACATCCATACTACTGCTTTTTAGATGGATATTCACGTTATTATCAAATTGTTATAGCACTTGAGAACCAAGAAAAGATCACATTTACATGTCCCTTTGGATCATTTACATTTAAAAGAATGTCATTTGGTCTTTGTAATGCTTCTGCAATATTTCAAAGATGTATGCTAAATATTTTTCTGTGATATGGTTGAACATTGTGTAGAGGTCTTTATGGATGATTTGATTGTTTTTGGGAATTCTTTTGATGGTTGTCTTGATAATTTGGAGAAAGTTTTAAAAAGATGTGTTGAAAAAAAAACTTGTGTTGAATTAGGAAAAATATAACTACATGGTTACTTCTGGAATTGTTTTGGGTCATATTGTATCTATTAAAGGAATTGAAGTTGACAAAGCAAAAATAGAAGTCGTATCTAAATTGCCACAGCAAAAAATAATTAGAGATGTGCGATCCTTTTTAGGACATGTAGGATTTTATAGGAGATTTATAAAAAACCTTAGTGCCACATCTAAACTACTTTGTAACCTCTTATTAAAAGATACACCTTTTGAATGGACAAATAATTGTCAAAAATATTTTGAGAAAATAATTTGTCTTTTAACATTTGCACCTATTATGCAGTCTTTTGATTGGTCTTGGCCCTTTGTATTAATGTGTGATCCAAGTGATTTTATTGTTGGTGTTGTTTTAGGACAAAGAAGGGATGGTAAGCCCTTTGTGATTTATTATGTGAGTAAGATTTTGGATAGTGCTCAAATGAATTATCTTATAACTGAAAAAGAATTACTTGTGGTATTTGCATTAAACAAATTTCGTTCATATTTTCTTGGCTCTAAATTTTTTGTGTTTATTGACCATGTTGCTGTGAGATATTTGATGACTAAACATAATGCCAAACCGAGACTAATTCATTGGATTTTGTTACTTTAAGAATTTGACCTTACCATCAAAGATAAAAAGAGCGCTAGAAATGTCGTTTCTGATCATCTATCAAGACTCACATCTGAATTCTGCATTAATATAACACCCATCAATGATTCTTTCCCTAATGAATTTTTATTTTTTGTTACTTCAATGCCATGGTATGCTAACATTGTTAATTTCCTTGTTACATATAAAATGCCTTTCCAATGGAATGCTCAAGAGAAGAAGAAATTTTTGGTTGAAGTAAAGGAATTTTATTTGAATAATCATTTCTTGTTCAAATATTTCCCAGATCCTTCGGCGATGTATTCTGGATAGTGAGGTAAGTAGTGTCATTAATTTTTGTCATTCTGAAGCATGTGGTGGAAACTTTTCTTCAAGAAAAACTACTGCTAAAATTTTACAGTGTGGATTTTATTGGCCTACCATATTCAAAGACACATAAATTTTGTAAAACTTGTGAAAAATGTCAAAAATTAGGATCAATTACTAAAAGAAACATGATGCCTTTTAATCCCATACTTGAGATTGAAATATTTGACTGTTGGGGAATTGGTTTCATGGGTCCATTTCTATTATCTTTGGATTTTTGTATATATTAGTTGCAGTTGATTATGTCTCAAAATGGATTGAAGCAATTTCTTCTCGAAATAATGATAGTAAAACAGTGATTAAATTTTTAAGAGAAAACATTTTAAGTTGATTTAGAATCCCTCGAGCCATTATCAATGATGGAGGTAAACATTTTTTTAATAAGTCAATTGAGTCTTTAATGAAGAAATACTGAATTACATACAAAGTTGCTACCCCTTATCATTCTCTAACAAATGGTCAAGTTGAATTAGCAAATAAGGAGATAAAATGCACTTTGGGCCTACCGTACTACATTTAAGACGTCATTCGGAGTGTCACCTTATTGGTTAGTTTATGGTAAACCTTGTCATTTACCTGTTGAACTTGAACATAAATCATTTTGGGCTATTAAAGTTTTTAATTCAAATTTGGATGATGCTGGTAATGTGTGAAAATTGCAATTGAATGAACTTGAGGAATTAAGGAATGAAGCATATGAAAATTCAAGAATTATTAAAGCAAGAGCAAAAGTTTTTCATGATACAAGAATTTTTCTGAAAATATTTGAGCTTCGTCAAATAGTGTTGCTTTATAATTCTCGTCTTCATTTATTTCCAGAGAAGTTAAAGTCAAAATAGAGTGGCCCATTTGTTGTAAAAAATGTATATTCATATGGGGCCATAGAAATTAAGAATCCAAAGAACGGTGTCACATTTAAAGTTAATGGTTAAAGATTTAAACCATATCTGGAACATCACCCACGTGAAGAAGACACCAAAATCAATTTGGGTGACCCACCAATTCTTGATTAAGTCTTTAATGACTGATTCATTTTTTTTTGTTTTACTGTTATTTTACCATTTCATTGTTTGATTTTTTTCTCTCTTGATTGATGCACTGTGCATATTTTTTTTAGCATTATATTTCTTGTTTAAGCGTGTTTGTTTGACAGTTGTAGTTTCTCTCATCAATTTTCATTATACGTCATGAGTACCTCAATAAGAAAGTTATTGTTCACACATCTTAAAAGACTTCTGCGTGTGAAATTTCACTTAAGAGGCTTGATACAAAGCTGTAACTCACATTCACTTTGGGATATGTATCCACCATTATTAGTGTCCTACGTTGAGGATCTAAAAAGACAACTTAGAGCAATAGAGAACGATATATATGAATTTCAATTGGAGCTTGAGGTTAACTAAATAAAAGGACGAATGTAAGTTCATTTTTCTTTTTTATTTTCTTTGTGTGATTTCTTTTTGTTGTTTTGTTCACTTTCACGTTTGATTCGATTTTGCAGTTTTGATTCTTTTTATTTTGGTGTGTTTTGATTTATTTTCCCATATAAATGGCAGATAATAGTACTCCATGACTTCTTAAGTCGGTGTCTTCAATTTCCCATAATAACTGAAACCTCAAAATCAAATATGAAAGAAATACAACATAAACTGCATAAGCATTTTCCCTCTCTTCCTTAGAATGCCCTCAGGAAAATTTATAAAACTCGTTGTGAACGACTACATTTATTAATGATCATTGGCATTCCTTCTGACATTCGTTGGTTAATTGAAGCAAAGGTCTGGTTAGCAGGTGAGTTTTCTGATCCATTTGTTTCTTTCATGCCTGGTTTTGGTAAAAGTACATTGCTAAAAATAACGAAGAGCTAAACGACTTGCCTCAAAATGTCATAATTGTGTACGGCTTAATTGCAAATGACCAGATTGTAAATCTTTAGGAACTATTTCTAATAATCGTGAAGATAAAATTAAATTCGTTTAAGATGGCCTGAGTAAAGAATCGTTGGATGATATCTTAAGATCTCTTGAGACGCATTGAAGTGGATATGTGTAATGTGAGATTCATAATTTGTCGATACTATTCCAAAAAGAAAGTGCATAGTTTAGTCTTGGGAATCTAACTCAAAAAGACCTTATTTGCCAGTAAATAAGAAAACTGGATGGGAAGCTTATCATCGACCCATAGAGGGCGTTCAAGCCGTTACTGGACATAAAACCAGAGGAAGATATGAACCACAATCACAATTACCAATAAATATCTTTTTATTTTGCTGTTCTTTTATCATTTGCATTATTGCATTTAGTGGTGTGATCTTATATTTAATAATTATCCTTTTTCTTTTAATGTTTGCTTTTTCTAATCAATATTTTCTTTTTCTTTTTATTGTTTGCTTTTGAATTATTTAGCCATGAGCTTTACACATCATTTGACAAATATGCCAACCCATTTATAATTGTTTCTCATTATTTCTGTCACCAAGATCTTTAAACATGAGCTCATTTTTCAAATACTCACAACTTGTTTTTGAAAGATTATTTCAATGGCAGCATCTTTAAGTAAACAATTCAAAAATATTTTTGTGCTTTGTGGGTTTCACTATGGAAAGTACAAAGAGTTCGTTTAGGCAGTTGTAGATCTTGGTCGTGTCATAACAGTACCTCTAGAAACGTATCTTCTTAATCTTAGGGTTTTATTAAAAGAAAATATAGCATTTGCTTGTTCTTTGTCATCTTCTTTTAAGCTTCTGCATTGAGTTCAGATGAGATCTCCCCCTCTTCTTCTTTTTTTATTATTTTTTCTCTTTTATTATTTTTTATGCATATCTGTAAAATTATAAAATGTTAAGATAATGTTTAGATTAGGTTGGGGGTGGGGATAGTTGACGTGTGTTTTTAAATTTGTGTGTTTGTTTTTCTCTTTTCTCTTTTCTTTTTTTTTAAAAACTTTAAAAAATATTTTTTTTTCAAAAAGTTTAAAAAATATATTTTTTCTTTTGTCTAGGATGGTTGTGTAAAGAGTCACGAGTTTTGAGACGCATCCTAATAGTCCTGCTGTATTATATTTTGATTTTAAAATTCATAGTAAGTTGTTTTTGTTCCTTTTTATTTGAATTACTCAAATTTGTGAACTGTCCAATTAGTTATTAAGTCATTTAATTGTTTACTCATTTAATAGATATTATTGAATCATTCTTCACGCACATACTATGACACATATTAGTGGATTGTAAGTTAAATTTTTTACAGCATTTAGTTCTTTTGATTTTTTAGGGATGCAAAAAGAAAAAAATTAAAAAAAATTAAAAAAAGAGAGAAAAAGAAAAAAGAGAAAAAGAAAAAAATGAAAGTTTTTAATTTTTCTATATCTAGAACCCGAGTAATTAAGTCTGTAGGGGTGTTTGGACACCTAGTGCCCTAAGGTCAACTGATTTGGGAGTCACTGGCCTAAAACTCACTGTGTGGGTATTAGATATATTGTTTGCTTATTAGAAACCCGAGTAATTAAGTTCGTATGGGTGTTTCAACACCTAGTGCCCTAAGGCCAACTGGTCTGGGGGTCACTGGCCTAATGCTCACTATCTGGGTTAAAAATGTAATATTTTTAATTTATATGTGTGAATAATCTACTGCCTAAAGATAGAATTTCTAATGAGTTTTGGAACAAAAATGTTTTTTTTTTCTTTTAATGAAGCCCCATAAGTATTGTATTAATTACTTGAGCACAAAAGAAGATTTGATAATATTCTGGATAATGAGTGAACACCGAAGAGGTAAAGAAATCTAGGAGAGTTTATTTATTTGGTAGTTTAGATGATAGATGAACAACTATTAACTTGCATGTGAATTTTGTAAATCTTAATTTAATATAACGCTTTAATTGCTAGGGGCTAGGAATAAGCTGGTTGGGGGTGTGATTAGTATTAAAAATTGTTTAATTATCAAGCAATAATAATGTTATTTTGTGCTTATGTTTTAATTTATATTCATGTTATTAGGGATTATTAATTATGTTTTAAATATATCTAATTTTTTGTGTTTATTAGGTAAAATATTAATTTCACGTAATTCGAGCCTCTAACCAGATAAATGAATGTTAAATTTGGATTTCAAAGGTAAGAAAACCTTAAGATGAGTCAAGATCAGCTTAAAATTGGGCTTGTGTAAAAAGAGTTTACTTTTCATGTTGACCGAGCACTGATTGGATGATAAAATAAGCTTACAATAGATATGAGTGCATGGGATAGCTGACAATTTTGACTAAATCTCAACCGTTCATGATTCAATGGCCATGATTGTGCCACGTGGCAATGGTTAGTGAAGCAAGTTGTAGGATCCGAATATTTGTATTCGGCTTGACCCGATCCACCCATTAACCTGCAAATCTCAAACGTTTTTTGGCCAAATCAGACGAGTCAAATGATGCCACATGTGATGTTGACTTTTGAAGTTTGACAAGCCATTGGATCTTGATCTAATGGTTGTGAGGAGTGCATGTATGAAGCTTATGATGGACAACAATACACTGGATTATGAATTTATTTTTCTATAAATAGAGCCTCATTTTTATATTTATAATAATCTCTCTACATCTCTTTTCTTCTCAAATTCTCTCAATCTCCTAGTAATCTTGTTTTTCAGATGTGCTTTTAATATTTTGTATAATTATTTTTATAAATAATTTTAAATTTATTTTAAATTTTAGTTGTTTTTAATACTTTAATTATAAGAAATTTAATTTTAATATTTCTTTTTATTTCAATTATGCTTAACTAAATAATAATAGTTAGGGTAAGGTGAAACTCTTAGGAAATAAATATGATTTAATAAAATTCTATTTTTAATTTTATAAATTAAATTGTTTTCTATTTAATTTTACACATATTTTATTTTTTGAAATTTTGATTTATTGTAGACAAACAATATTAAATTTTGGCACAATAAATACTTAATCCATCATAAAATTAAAGGGAAAAATAATAATTTATATAATTAATCTTTTGGGTAATAAATCTAACAAAATGGTAAAAAGAATTTATTATGTTTTATTTACTATTAAGAGCGGATCCACAACTGTAACTAATTCAATTTCATAGTTTTATTCAAATTAAGTTGTTTATATTCAAGTTTTATTTTTATTTTTAGATAAAATAAAATAAAAAAATTAAATCTTTTCTCTGAGGATCGACTTCAAACTCACCGAACTATAATATAATAAGATAGTCTTATACTTGAGAGTTAAAAATTATTTTTAAGTTTTGTCAATTTTTTATTTGGATATTCTTGATACATTCACCAGTATTTTTTATGGGGAGGTGGACATAGGATTTTTACGTATGTAATAAAAAAGAAAACTAATTTAGACTAGACTGTTAGGTGGAGTGACCTATCATACTTGATACATACATAGACTAGGCTTTACTAGCCAATGTGTAAGACAACTCAACAATTCCCCCTTTAAATGAAACCATCGGGACACCCTAGTCCGATCCTCTGGCACACCCGACTTGTTCCATCACCACATTATAACTATTAGGATTTGGTTCTGATATCACTTGTTGGGGGCTTAACATAGGATTTTTTGGTATCCAACTTAAAAGACTAATCTACACTATCCTATTAGGTAAAATGACCTATCATATTTGTAAACTTAAATAAATGTCCTTTACTATTTAATGTGAGACAACTCAATAATTAGGAATGATTTTTGTGTTGCGGAAATTGGTGATTTAGGCCTGGGGGTTAGTATTTTTCTTATTTATTTATTAAATCATTAAATGTTTGAACCCTTTTCTAATGTTTGCTCATGTTCTGAGTTGTGTTTCCGTGTTTTCTTTGCTGATTTGAATGATTGTTTTGGTCAACGGGCTTGAATGCTAATATGGTTAGGCTTCTGTCAGCCCTTTTGAGCTGAAAACGACTTTATTTTTCATTTGCTCTATCAACTATCTTTTTCCTTTAGATGGTGTTTGGTTTTAAGAAAAAGGAGGAGAGAAGGGGAGAAAAAAGGAGAGAAATGGAGAGGTAATGAGAGGAAAAAAGTGTAAAAATTAATTGTTATTATTTGGTTTCATATTAAATTTGAAAGGAAAAGAAATTACATATTTTTTATTTGGACAAATATGCCCACTATCTCTAATGTTAATAAATAAATAAAAAATTAAACTATGAATTAATTTAATCTAGAAATTAGCTAGTTAAATAAAAAAATTATTTTTTTAAAATTACAGCATCAAGTCATGGATAGCCGCCACGTTGACCGCATTTTACCGTTGTTGGCAGCCATTGACAACCGTTGACTGGTGTCGTTGACCGATATTGACCGCCATTTTTCATTGCGTTAACGCATAATAATGATCTGAAATGGACGATTTACTCATTATAAATGTTAATTTTGCAGAAAATACTCTATATAGTCGGAAATATGAGAGTTAAAATTTTCTCAAGCATTTAAACAAGACTTGAGGTAAATAACAACGTATATTAGCATTTCTAACCCCACAGAGTTGTAGATCGGCTCATGAGGATTCCATTGGTACCAGTTTTGATGGTAAAGCGCGTCTCCAGCGAAACTCCAACGAGTCACTTTACTGCTTTTTCTTTTTTCAAATAAGTTTATCCTATTAATTTAAGAAAATAAATATAAATTATTTGTACTTTAATTTATTTAAAATTTATTTTGTTTGGAGGATAATATTGGAATTTTTGTGTTTCAATAGATAAGGGATTTGAAATCCTTAGTCATTGAATTTCAATTGCAGTAAACTTGGTCCAACCAAACAGTGAAAGTTAGAAAAGAAATTAAATTCTTTTCCTCTCCCCATTTCTCTACCCCCAAGCAAACATGGCCTTAGTTCCTTAAATTTCACGATCTATGTATTTTTCATGATAGAACGTTATAAGTCAATAGATTTGTTGTTTAATAAATTTTCCTGATGGATTAGGTGGTGACAAAAATAATTATATGGAGATTATTCCTGAAAAGAGAGAGTACATGTGAGAGAGGGAAGAAAATAGTTAAAAAATGAATGCTAATTTTTAATTTTTTGTGAGGATAATTTAAAAATAAGTAAGGATAATTTGAAAGTGGGAATGTCGAAAAATATTTGAGGTAGTCAATGTCACTACTCTATTAAATTTCTCCAACTCAAGTTAGGTGGACATTGGGTTAACCTAATAGTAAACTAGAGTCCTCAACGTATTTAGGGCACCACCTCACGACCATAGGAGACTCTGTGTCCTTTTTCTACAAAATGTGAAACAAGGGTTTATTTCTCTTTATTTTAATTGAACAAGACATTTCTGACAATATATTTTCATTGTGTTTATTCGTTGGAGTAGGAGTGGGAGTATGGATTCCTCCCACTCCAACATTTACTTATTTAAGAAGGGGAGTAGGCGTCCCACTCCATAGATCTCACTTATTTTTAGAATGAAAAGTGGGATTCTCACTCTGTCGGAATCTACTTCCATCTCTTTCTTTTTTCACTTTTTCCTTATTAAATATAGTATAGTTAAATTTATTAAAATAAAATAATATTAAATTTATTTGAACATAATATATCATATTTATTTAAATAATATTATACTATTTTTAATAATATTACGTTTATTAAAAATAATCATATCAAACTTATTTAGATATAATATTATCATATTTTTTTATTTTACTCTTATTATATTTATATAATATTAATAATAAATAATTTGTTCCAAGAAAATATTAATTAGATACTATATTATTAATAATATTGTTTCATTTTTGTTGCTCTTATCAACAATTTTTAATTTACATAATTTAAAATTAATAAAAACTTGTGACTTACATAATTAAGAATATTTATATTTATAATTAATTTATATAATAAAAATTAATAATAAAATAAATAATTTATTTTACAGATTTTTTATTCACTTTGTAGTTAAAAACTAAAATTCTTTAAATAAGAGTAAAATTATAATTTGGAACAATTCACTCTAAGTTAAAGACAAAATAAACACATAAATAAGATTCTAATTCTTATTCCACACTTTCATTCCAATATAAATAAACAACAAACTTTTACTCTCACTCTACATTCCTAATTTAAGCATTCCTATTCCAATCCGAGAAGTAATCATTTTTGTTTTCCGTAGTTTTCCAATAGCAAGCTCTTTTATGTTTTGTAGATAGTGCTTACTTTTGAATGTGAGCACCGTTGAAAATATCATGTTGGTAATACAGCTTCTGTTATATGTAATGAGGTTTACCAGTTACATAACTAGCATCCAAAAAATGATGCCAGCTTAATATAGTTAATTATAATTTATAAATTTTCCTTTATTAATACTTATAAAAAAAATAAAAATAAATTTAATAGCCCACCCAAAAAATGATGACAGCTTCGCCACTGCCTCCAAGAAAATCTTCGCCACTGCCTCAACTTGGGGATAGAATTCTCCTAATTTGTGGTTATGGCCAATTGATAGTGACATCATTTTTGTCATTTTTGTTGAAGCCCAATATGCCTGATTTTTGCACCTTCCAAGTACATTTAGGACTACATCTCTGGCGATCCTTGGAATATTTGAAGGCATCAAACCTTGTAGATTTGTCTTGCGTAGTCACGTGACAAAAGTACAGTGTAGTTCCTCCGAAATTTCCATGGAAGTTCCAATGGAAATTTTCCCATGTCTTTAAAACATGAGGCCCTAAATCATCATCTCCAGATTTACAATGAACTGTTATATCTTCTCCAGATATATCGTTTTCAACAGCAACTGAAAAATCATCTGAAGGTAGGAGATATGCCCACGGTGTGTCAACCAAAGCACCCAACACTACAAACAACAATAAAACGTTGTTAAACTGACTCATTCTCAATTTCAGTTTTTCTTGATGAATTAAAGGATTGAAGACGAACATCTTATTCTCAAGAGTTTGATTTTTATACATATATTTCCTTGACAAATATAGAATTTTATTGCTCAAATTAAGGCCAAGCCTGAAAGTATATTTTCTCGACAAACGATGCATGACCACTAATTTATTTATATGCATATATATATTTTTTAATTCCGTTCCCATATTCGTTGACATCTGATTTGTTCCTTCAATAAAACTTGTGTGCTCTAAGGGCATTACTCCTTTTCCTTTTCTTTTTTCTTTTTGAATGTGTCTACAAACATCTTCATGATTTGTTGAAAAATTATTTTACATGAACTAATATGACATAGATTCCACAATCCACGTGATTTTATTTTATTTAACACATATCAATTTATATAAGAGGTTATGCCTCAATTAAAATCGTAAAAGAAGTCAAATTTTCATTGGAGCTTCTATTCAAATTTTGAGGGAACTACACATAATTTGTCATGTGAACGAAACCTAATTATAAAGCATTTGTTGCTGTCAAATGGTCCAAGGATCGCTACAAATATAATCCTAAATGTTCTTGGAAGGTGTGAAAAATAGGGCTTGTTCATCGTCGACAAAAATGACAATAATGATGTTACTTTGAGTTGGTGATAACCACATCAAAGATTTTCAAATTATCCTAGGAGAATTCCATTGTGAACATAGGAATTTTTAAGTATTTTTAATTATACTACGAGAATGATGCGCCAAATTGCAATACTAATAATTATGATTTTTTTCTTCAATATTTCTGTTTATGTTTTTTACATGCTTGTTGAACTTCTACCGATGAAGGAAAAACTCATTTGATTCCAGCACACGTGCACACACATATACGAAATGAGGTGTTAATTATTTAACTATAAGATATTTTTTAGGGTAATAAACGCTTTCATTAATAAGCACCTATTACAAAAGCGAAAGAAAGCTATCGGAAATTCGTTAAAAAAAAAGGACAAGTATTTTCGAAGATAATTCTCTTAGGACAAAAAAAAAAAAGAAAATGTTCTATAAATAAAGAAACAATTACTTTTAACGGAAATAGTAATTTTAATATATAACTACCGTTATACCCTTTTAGAAAATAAAAAAAATAATTGTTAATTGTCCAATTTATCCATATATTGTTAATAAAATTATAAATATACCCTCATTGCCCAATTCTTCTATTTAAATTTTTATCAAATTCTCTCTCCAAGCCAAATAAATTTAATCAATTACTCAAAAATAAAAAATAAATAAAATTAGTTATTAATGCCATAAGAATAACAATTCTCTACATGTCAATCATTTAAACTTGTATAATTAACAAAAAAAAGGTTGGTTACAATAATAATTACAAAAATCTTATCTTAAATTGTATTAAATAACATATCCAATAGGCATAAAAATTGAAGCTAAGGCTAGACAACCCAAGAGGAGGGATGAATTAGGTTGAAAACATATAAAACACAAAAATTAAAGATTAATGTAAATTTATAATATGGGCAAATCAATATCAATTAAATAATGATAAGTCTCTAATGAAATAAAATAAATATCAAATAAATAACAGTAATTAAAATGTAAAGAGAGAAGGGAAAAGTATCAAACACAATATTTTTACACGCCTCGAAGCTCATCACGCTTGAGGATTCCAATAAACAAACCTTAAAATCTTAAGGCTTCAACAAGATTACACTTCACTTCGAAGGTGTCAATGGACCTTTACAACTTAAGGTAATCACAACCCTTTTATCTCAAGTGTTTCCCACACTCTCAGCTACTCAGTTTTGATATTGAGTTGAAAGTTACACATATTTCTTGCTCACATAATCTATATGTTTACAAATAAAAGCTCAAAGTGTGATTTGATAAAAGAGTAAACAAAATTTATCTCAGACTAGATTGAATTAAGCAATGATAATCTTGATGATAATTGTTGAACACTTCTTGTAAATTGTATTTGATGTAGCCTTTTATAGTTGGAGAAGAAAAACTAGTCATCATTGACTTTTTGGGCATAATTAGATTGCCATTAATAGAAGTAGGATTGTCGTTTTCACTTTGTGCAAGTTACAGTTATATAGAATTTTGATTTGCTGGATCATCGTTAGAAAATGTCGGTTAGTTGTTTAATTCAAAAGAGTTCACTGATTGAAGTCCGTTTGCTGCTTGCACATAAAGGTTTACCGTTTGATTCTATAAGCTCACCAGTTCGAAGCCGACTTGCCGTTTGCGGATAATAGTTTGCTGCTTTTAGATATATTATTTTCTAGAATTTTTCGATTAACTGTTTTTAGTAAACGATCTACAATTATATTTCATAATCAAACAACCTGATAACTTTCTATAAACGGTTTGCCGTTTCAATGCTAGCAGTTATCGCTTATTTTCAAAAGCTTAAATTTGTTAAAAAATAATGCATGGCCTAAGAAACTTCTCCTATTTTAAAGACTCTAACATTCTTAACCTATGACACATATAGTTTGTTATCATCAAAATCAATATTATAAGCATATTTTTGTCAACAATCTCCCCATTTTTAATGATGACAAACCTTACATGTATTTATAGTATGAATGATTAAAAAATAAAAGATCCCCCTAAATATAAGCTCATCCTAAGTATTTTACAAGTTTTAAAAAGTGCCAACAAGTTGTACAAATTTTAACCCATTTAAAGACATCCTCTTTCGTGTGTGCATGTTTATACATCAATTTTAGTAACGCAACTCCTCTTAAGTGACAAGATAATTTTAACAAGTTCAAATACATTTATCCTTCTCACTCTTCGTCATCAAAAATAAAATTTGTTGTTGATGGAAACGAAATGTGATGGAAAATCAAGAAAAAATAACATTTTTACCCAACTTATGAAGTGTTGTCCACACTTGAAGTATTTCCTTGGACTATAAATAAAATAAAATGAGGAAGGAATCTCTATCAATCAAGCTCAACCTCGATAAGTTTTAACATCAACTTCTTTACTTTTTCATCCTTGTCAAGCTTGATTGTTGAACTCATTGGAGTGCTTTTAGCCTTTCCATTTTCAAATCCGAATCTTTTGAGTAAATCTCTCAAATATTTAGCTTGATTGATAAAGATTCCTTCCTCGTTTTATTTTATTTATAGTCCAAGGAAATACTTCAACTCTCTCATCATCAGTGGTGGACCCATAAACTAAAATGAGGGGGCTTAGTTCAAAAACTTTTATTGAATTTAGATTTTTTTTTATGTTCACTTGAATACATTTTAAGTCTTATAAACTCAAATTTTATTACTTTCTTTTAAATTCTAAATAATAATAGTAATTATTTATTTATTTTAAATGCGTGAAAATATTATTTTTTGTAGTATTTTAAATGCGTGAAAATATCATTTTTCGAAGTAGTTCCCACAAAATATTTAAAAACATAAAATAATGTGGCTAATGGGATTTGAACCACAATTTTGAAACCATTAAATAACACTCTTAAAATTGAACTACAATTCTTTTAATGTATGAAAAATGTGTCCAAATTTTTTTATATAACGTTTTCGGAAGGAACTTGAGGTACATTTAAAAGAAAACTTAATGGCCCAGGGGGGGCTGAAGCCCCTCCTGGTCCTTAATTGGGTCCGCCCATGCTCATCATACTCATCTCAAATTCTTTATTCATACAAGATAAAATTTCCTTACACAAAATCTCATTAGTAGAACCAAAGATAATGTGATCTACATAAATTTGAACAATGAGCAGATCTTTATCCTCGTGCTTAACAAAGAGTGTAGTGTCTACTCTACCCATTGAAAAACCATTTTCTAAAAGAAATCTACTAAGCCTTTAATACCATGCTCTAGGGGCTTGCTTTAAACTATATAAAGCTTTAGACAAATTGTAAATATGATTTGGAAAATTTTCATTTTCAAAATGAAGGGGTTGTTTCATATAAATTTCTTCTATAATATATATATTTAAGAAAACACTTTTAACATCGATATGATACAAAATAAAATTCTTATGACATGCAAATTCTAATAACATCCTAATGGATTCTAATCTGACTATAGGAGCAAAGGTTTCATCAAAATTAATTTCTTCTTCCTGATTGTATCCTTGAGCAACTATCTAGCTTTATTCCTTACAACCACATCAGATTCATCCGTTTGATTTCTAAATACCTATTTAGTGCCTTTTATAGATTGATGTTATGTGTTTAGGAACAAGTACCCATACATTATTTCTCTCAAATTGATTTAACTCTTCTTCCATAGCCATAATCCATAATTCATCATTTTCAACATTTGAAAATGATTTTGATTCAATTTAAGATATGAATTCAGTATGCTTACAAGCATTTCTAAGTGATAATCCAGTAGTTACACCTCGTAAAGGATCATCTAAGATTAAGTCTTTACCTCTAATCCTTAGAGATGTTAGCCTAACGGGCTACACATAATGTAATTTTGATGATAATAAACATATGTTTTAAATGATTTAAAAAATATTGTACTTCACATTTCACTAGTTCTTGAAGGATAATATTTATGATGAAGTGAATAATATAAAATCAAGTTCAAGACTCTCAACGGACAACGGCGTGATAAAAAATAAAGTTTAGAGTTCGACCGACTCATTATTACAATAATTCTTGTAAAACCGGTAAGATTTAATATATGTGTGGTGTAGCATTTGAGAAGATCAAGATTTTGTTTAATAAATCATCATTTTTCATAAACCAAAGGTTTTAACAATTATAAGAAAAATATTTTAAGTAATTAATTGTTTTTCAAGATGTGGACTAATATGAAAAAGTTTTGCAATCTTTGATTTTAATAAGTCTTGTTTTAAGTTCTGGGTTTGGACTTATTTGCAAATCTTTCAAACGTTTGGGCCATACTATAATTTCTAAATGTTTGGGGCTAAAATATAAATATTAAAAATAAACAGAGAGTTAGCGGCTAACTGCCTGAAGAAAATTTCATATTTTCAAAATTTCAAATTTTGGACTAAATTGAAAAGATTTTGAGATCTTTAAAATTTATAAGTATTTTGTTAAAGTTTGAAAAGGACTTCTTTGAAAAATATTATTATGTTTTGGGTCGTATGATAATTTCAAAATTTTTTGGGAATGATAAGCATTATCTAGAAATTCTAAAATTAGACCTGTTTGCAAAGTTCTATGACGTTTTGGGCTATATATAGTATAATTACAGAAAATTTTGGGCAAAATTACAATTTTTTAAACAGTATTACTGTATCAAAATTCAAATTTAATGGTAACTTTACTGTTCTGAAGCGGGGAGCCGGCTAAATTAAGCAGCTAGTGTTGAGTGTTAGAAAATGCATATTTATAAAGGAGAAAACCATCATTTTACATTTCAAGTCTTACTAACAACCCTTACTTTTATGTGTTTAAGCTTTTTATCATTTAATTATGTGTGTTTTATTTTAATTAAGTATTTTATGTGTTTTAGGGGCATCATAGTCATTTCACAATAAACGAGAGATCAAACGGCAAAACGGACATCACTTTTGAACTCAGGACGGTCGAAAACCTTAGGAGGAGCATAAAAGGAAAAATGGCACTGTTTACATGTACGGTATTGGCTACGTTACTGTTCACGACACTGTTCATATAGACGGATCGATGACGTGGCATTGACCGATGATGTGGCATTGACTGATGAGGTGTCACGATCCTATTGGATTAAAATTCTTATGTACTGTTGATGGTGACGTGGGAGCATATCAGTGGACCAAAAATCTCGCGTACGGTACATGCATCACACAAGATTATTTTCAACCAAATCGCGTTACTGTTCAACCCGGGTCAAACCGTGTTACTATTCATCCACGTGGTCAAACCGTGTACTGTTCACGCGGACTGTTGACTGATGACGTGGCGTAATCCTGAGCGTCCAAACTGTTTTTAATCCGATGGCCATGATTTACTCGATGTATCTATAAAAAGGGGGTCTCCCCCCTAATTTGATAGCTTTGTATCCATTTTTGGACTCCATTTTCTGTAATTCCCTCTCCATCTTGTATTTTCTACGTATTTTAATAAATTTCCATTTTGCCCCTAGTTCAATTATGAGTAGCTAATTTTCTTTCAAGATTGGGTTGAAGGTGAAGTCTCAACATGTGTCATGGGCTTTATTTGGTAAATTTATTTTCTCTTCCCCTCTAGTTTTTGTGGATGTTTTGACTTCTCGTCAACAAATAATCATAATCTTATCTAGTATTGCCTTGGTTTCACCAGCTCCCTAATATAAGGTTATTATTATTTGGCACGATAAGCTCTTAGCACCAAATTGATTAGAGCGTGGTTCATGAGGTGTGGATTTCCCCCTCATGATTTAATTGGTATTAATAAGGAATATTTAGCCCATAATGCATGTTGATACGGATCCAGATACTCAAGTACGTCAATTTAATAGATTTACACTTTAATTTCTTCTCGCTATTTCAATTCCCATTTTAGGATAATCTGAGTCACCTTCACCACAAAATCCAACCACCCATTTACAAAATTAATTCTATACACAATTAAAATCCACCTCCTCGTGGGATTGACACTCGTCACCATTAGTCTATATTACAATAGATTCGTGCGCTTGCAAATTCAACAAAATTTGCACAATAAGCTTTTGGCGCCGTTGCCGGGGAGGTAAGTAATTTTAATTCATAGAATTAATTTTTATCAATAATTTCTTTTAAATTGTTTTATTGTATTTTGTTTATTAAAAAAAGAAAAAAAGTGAATCTACATTTAGAGGTTAGTAATTCTTTTTTTTTCTCTTCTTTAAAATTCTGTAATTTAATTTTCAAGTTATTTTTTTCTCTTCTTTGAAATTTTTATTTATCTTACTAATATTTTTTAGTTAATTTATTTCATGTATTTTTTTTTGTATTTTTATAGTAAGGTTGTAATAGCGCCATAAGGTTAGTATCGTAATTTCTCCCACTTCTTTATTTCTATTTGTTTTGTTCCCATCTTTATTTTTATTTTATTTGTTTTGCATGCATGGTCGTAGGTCATTATTACCTAATCTTGAACCTATAGACCTTGAACTTGAGAAAATACTTCGCACACACAGACACATTAAAAATAGAATGGATTTGCAGGCACCACAGGAGAGGCCATTTAAGGACTACTTCAGTCCTTTAGCTAATTTGAGCACACCGAAATCTTGAAGGACAACATTTGTCCATGAGGTTCCTAAAATCGCAACTTTTGTGCAGTAAAATTAAAACGGATGGCGGAAGCTCTAGAAACCTCGGATCGGCTTCATTCAAAAATGAAAATCAAGAGGAAAGATTTAAGTTTAATTACCTCACTTTCAGTTTCGAAAAAGACTTCGTGAGGTAGGAGAAAACGACTGAAAACAGCAAGCTACGAACACTGTCCAGAAAATACAGCTCTGCACGAACAGCTTCTGTTTTGCCACGATCTGAGATCCTTAAAGCACCCCAATTGTGATGCCTCTAATTAATCCACACTTAGAAATGTTCTAGGAGTACAGAGGATTTGGAATCTCGAAATTTCGTTTTGAAATGAGAGAGATAATCAAGAAACATGAATGCTAGTTCATGATGATTCATACCCCAAATAAAGCTACCATTATCTCTAATAATGGCACCAAACATTATCATGTGCTAGACCCACCCACTTAGCTATTATTTATTGAAAGTGATCTTATCACTTAAATATTTTATTTAATCAAATAAATAAATAGCTAAATTAATTAATTTCGTAATTAATTAATTAACCCCATTTTGATCAAATCAAATGGTTAAATGTGGGCTCATTATGTGACATGTTCTAATGCTTTCTCTTAATCCATATTAGATCCAATAAAAGCCCAAAATTCTAAACCCAAAATTGGTCTAGAAGTCCATAATCATATATGAACCGGAACATGTCCAAAATGGTCATTTTACGTGCTCGATATTGTATAATGTTTAATGGAGGATTTATGAAATTTATTTTGTTCCTTAAACTATTTATGGAACATCTAAATTTCTATCTTAAATCATATTTAAGATATATTTATATATATATTTATTCTCAATGAATTATAATATAAATATTGATTTTCCTAAAATTAGGAAATTTAACTTCTCATTTTCTAGTAACTCCTTTTTCATTTCTATTTAGTGTGTGACCTTTTAGGTTCTTAGTTATAAGGTAGTAGAACTATTTTAATGATAACTCTTTATTCATTAAATGATGCTAAACTCTTTAGTCATCAATTAGAACTTTTCTAATGACCTTAAGATGCATTGCTAATACGCTTTACCAATATTGATCTTAAGGTTTCTACAAGTCATGAGTGACACCTAGCAGTATATCACAACTATCCAAATAACAAGAATTGTTGGATCTATAGAACCTATTCCATTGTATCTCTATGTCTTGGTCTCTTCATCATCCATGTCCAGAGAAAAGCACGGCTTATGGTTTATTATGTTAAGCACTTATGCTTTATCTCAAAATAAATCTAAATGAACTTGACATGAAAATATAATTTGAACTCCTTCAAATATATTTCACCTTGGCCAAGGATTTCTCATGCCAATTCATATTATCTCATAGGGACATCCTTTTTATATCACAAAGTGATGAATTCCATATTGGCCATACACTTGTCTTCATACATAGCCAACCATGACAGCTATTGCTAGATCTCTTCCGTGATTAGGAATCAATCATTATGCTTTCACATATCAGAGATGTCTATGTATAAGACATCTGTTATGCCTCAGGTCTAAAGACCATTACTAAACATAGTGTCTAATACAATGTATAATAAGCCATTAACACTCAAAACCATATGGCTTACTATATTTGGTCAAGTTCAGTAAACTTGTTCTCTCAACAAGTACCTATGTGTTTGACTTGACATCTCATGTCAATGATATGAAACTCACCATCCATTTTAGTATCACATACCATAAGGAGTCATAACACATACTAGTGTTTATAGGAATTTATAATGTCCAATCATAAATCCACCACTAGGAACTATTTTAGAAGTATAGTACAAAGGATGCACGTTTCATATTCTCGACAAACTCGAGAATGTGTTCCTTAACTATTTTACTTCTTGGACTATATTCATTAAATTAATTTATGAATATTGATAACTTTGCCATTTAATAAATATCAAAATGCTATTCAAATACAATAATTCCCTAAACAAACAAACACCATTTGATTGGCCTTTAGGGCATATTACTAACAATCTCCCACTTGCACTAAAGCCAATCGCTATGGTATCTCATACCCATCTTCTCAAGATGACGATCTAACTACTGTTGAGTAAGTGCTTTAGTCAGAGGATCCGCAGTGTTATCAGCGGAGGCTACTTTCTGCATAGTGATATCACTCCTTCCAATGATTTCTCTGATAATATGATATCTTCTCTCAATGTTTTTGGACTTCTGGTGAGACCTTGATTCCTTAGCTTGTGCTATAGCTCCATTGTTGTCACAATATAAAGAGATTGGCAATGCAATGGTTGGAACCACTCCAAGTTGTTGAATAAACTTCTGTATCCAAACAGCTTCTTTTGCTGCATCTGATGCAGCTATATATTCCGCTTCAGTGGTAGAATCTGCAGTAGTTGTTTGCTTAGAACTTTTCCAGCTTACTGCTCCACCATTGGTAGTGAATAAAAATCCTGATGTAGATTTTCTGTCATCTACATCTGACTGAAAATCTGAATCTGTGAAGCCTTCAATTTTTAGCTCACTTTCTCCATATGTTAAGAACAAATCTTTAGTTCTTCTTAAGTACTTAAAGATATTCTTAACTGCGGTCCAATGTTCCTCACCCGAATTACTCTGGTATCTGCTAGTGACACTCACTGCATGAGCTATATCCGGTCTAGTACATAGCATAGTATACATAAGACTTCCAATTGCAGAAGCATATGGAATCTTATTCATTCGCTCTCTCTCATAATAAGTTTTAGGACTCATGCTTTTAGAGAGATGAATTCCATGTCTGAAGGGTATAAAACCCCTTTTGGAACCCCACATATTAAATTTCTTTAATATATTTTCTATGTACGTAGCTTGACATAGACCTATTAATCTTCTGGATCTATCTCTATAAATCCTGATTCCCAAGATATACATTGCATCTCCTAGGTCTTTCATGGAGAAGTTTTGAGAAAGCCAAATTTTGACAGAAGACATTTNATTTTTTTAAATATTTGATTTTGTGTATTTTTGTATGTTTATTAGGTAAAAAATAATAATTTCACGCAATTTGAAGCTCCAAACAAATGTACGGATGTTAAAGTTGGATTCCAAAAGACCAAAAAATTAGGTCATTGTCCAAGAGAATCCGAGACTTTTGTTGTAAATTATAAGTTTTTAATACGGTAAATGTGGTAATTGTGAAATTATAAGTATTACCATGTTAGGTGTAGTAATTGTTAGTGGAATATGTTGGATGTGCTTGAGCAGATTAAATTAGGTTTATGTTTTATTAGTGGGACAAATGTATGGTTAAGATGTAATTAGCTTTATTTATTTGTGTTGTATAGATTAAAATGTATTAGTATAAATAGAGAGAGGGGGAACACACCTCTACACACCTTTTTTTTTTTATTCTTTCCTTTCAAATTCTTTTTCTTATATCTCTTTGTAATATATTTTTAATAAATAAAATTAATTTTATTTTTATTTTATTTTAATTTTTAAATATTTTTAAATAATGTTTTTTTCAATTTTAATAAATTTCTTTATGTCAAATAGTTTAGCTAAATACTATTAGTTAGGGTAAGGTAAAACTCTTAATAGAAAAATATTATTTAATCAAATTTTATTTTTAATTATATAAATTAAATTATTTTCTATTTAATTTTATCAATTTTTATATTTTAAAATTTTGATTTATTGTAGACAAACATGAGAGTTTGCCACAATGAATTCTTAATATCTTATTATAAAGTATGGTAAAATGGTATTTTGACGTACTGTAAACAATTTAAGTTTTGACACATTAAGTACTTAATCCATAATAAAATTAATGGGAAAATAATTGTAATTTATATAATTAATCTTTTGAGTAATAAAATATAAATAAAAATAATTTATTAAATTGTATTTTTTATAAGAAGCGGATCCATAACGCTAACTAATTTAATTTCATAGTTTTTCTCAAATTAAATTGCATATATTTAAATTCTATTTTCGTTTTTAGATAAAATTAAATAAACAAATTAAATTATTTCTCTGTGAATCGATCTCGAACTCACTGAGATATTTTATAATTAGGTACTCTTATACTTAGGAGTAAATCAAACACTTTTAAGTCGTGTCAAGCTTTTGGTGTCCGTTGCGAGAGAAATGTATTTATTTTGTTTTTTTTACTTTTATGTAAATTTTCATTTGCCCCCTTCTTCGTTCTTAAATTATGTTATATTTGCAAAATCTTTCTGAATCTCACTTTCACCCTAAAAAATTCTGGTTTCTAGCTCTTAATTTTTAGTTTATTTATTTTTATTTTTTATTTTTCTTTTACATTTATCTTTATTTAATTTTCATTTTTTTTAATTAGCTTTATTTACAACATAATTTGACACACACATCATCATCATCATTGCATGAGACATTGGTCTCAAACTTCAAGTAGGGGTGGCAATATGGGCTAAGATTCATTTATTCGATTCGATTCAATGCGAATTAAATGGGTTTGGGTTTGAAAAAATTGATTCGTTTAATAAATGGGTGAATTCGATTCGATTCGTTAATTAAACGAATCAAATGCGGGTTTGAAAATTTTGATTCGTTTATTCATTTAGAATTCGTTTATAAATGGGTCATAAACAAATCGAATATGGGTCGATTCGTTTAAAATTCATTTATTATTCGTTTAATTAAATTACTTTTTTATCCTTAAATTTATTTGAAAGTTTTTTAAAATTTGAAGGTTAATATTGTAATTTACTATATGACAATAAAAAAAATAACAAACACATTACACACTCACACATTCGCATTTGACATTTCACACTCACACACGATTGCACAAGGCCACAAACACAAAAACCCTAACGCATAGGGAAAGAGAAGCTGTCACTGCAGCCATCAAAGCCGTTGGCCACTGTTGCAACTCCTAGCCACACGACACACCCCAACCCTCACCGACTCAGCCGCTGGTGGCACGAACTCACGCCACGACGACAGTCGCGCTAACTACCCACCATCACGGAACACCACTGAAATGTTACCTTTTATTGTTGTTTTATTGCTGTTTTGCTGTTGTTTTACTGCTATTTTGTTGTCATTTTACTGTTGTTTCGCTGTTGTTTTACTGCTATTGTTTGGCTGCCATTTTTTTACTATTTTCCCACTATTTTATTGTTGTTTTACTCCTATTTTATTGCTGTTTTGCAGCTGTTTTATTGCTATTTTACTATCGTTTTACTGTTGTTTCGCTGCTGTTTTACTACGATTGTTTCGCTGCTATTTTGCTACTATTTTTCACAATTTTGTTGCTGTCTTACTGCTGTTTTATTGTTCGTTTACTAATATTTTGTTGCTATTTTGTTGCTGTTTCAATACTATTTTGTTGTTGTTTTACTGTTGTTTCACTACTGTTTTACTGCTGTTGTTTAGCTGCTATTTCACTGCCATTTTTTTGCTATTTTTCACTATTTTGTTGCTGATTTATTGCTATTTTACTGCTGTTTTGTTGTTATTTTACTACTATTTTACTGATGTTTTGTTGTTGTTTTACTGCTATTTTGTTGTTGTTTCACTGTTGTTTTACTGTCGTTGTTGTTTTGCTGGCATTGCTGCTGTGTTTACTGCTATTTTTTTTACTGTTTTGGTGATGTTTTGTTATTAATCAGGGCCCTCAAATAATTTTCAATTATTTTGTTTTTAGGAGAATGGACACAAGCCAAAGTAATTTAGCCTACACAATTAACGATTCTAGTATTGGAGATGATGATGTAAATGACATAATCGAACTGGAAGAAGATATTGAAAAAGGTTTAAGGCCAGTGGAACAAAAGGCACCACGGTAAAGGAAACTAACTTCACAAGTTTGGTCGTTGTTCCGTAAGGTTCCCGAGGATAAGTATCCGAACAACAAGCCGAGAGCGGTGTGTAAAAAATGCAGCATTGAGTACGTGGCTGTTCGCAATTCTGGTACAGGTAATCTAAGAAGACATTATGAAACTTGTGCAAAATTTAAAAAACGTGATCATGTACAAATGATGTTAGATCGTAGTGATGGATTGTCAACTCGTGTTCCCAAGTTTGAAGCTCATGTGTTTCGTGAATTATTGTCTTGTGCCATTATTATGCATGATTTGCCATTTCAATTTGTTGAATATGAGGGAATTAGAAGAATTTGAAATTATTTGTGTGATGAAGTGCCCAACATCTGTAGGAACACTGCGAAAGCCGATGTGTTAAAAATGCATAATAGGGAAAAAATAAAAATTAGAAGCATGTTAGAAGAAGCTCCTGGTAGAATATGTCTTACTATTGATTTATGGACTTCTATAACTACATATGGTTATTTATGTCTCACTGCACATTTCATTGATAAGGGATGGAATTTACAGAAAAGCGTGCTGAATTTTTGTGAAATGCCAACTCCACACACTGGGGTTGCTTTGGCTGAAAAAATATTGTCATTGTTGTGTGAATAGGGTATTGAAAAAAGGATTTTTTTCATTGACTATAGACAATGCTTCAAGTAATGCTGTTTGTGTTGTGATGTTAAAAAGTCGATTGAGATTAAGGAATGCTTTGGTGTGTGATGGGCATTTCTTTCATATTCGATGTTGTGCTCATATTATTAATTTAATTGTTCAACAAGGATTGAAAGAAATTGAGAAAGAAATAGAGAAAGCCCGTGAGAGTGTGAAATATGTCAAAGGGTCACAAGTGAGAAAAAGAAAATTTTTAGATTGTGTTAAGCAAGTATCTCTAGATGACAACAAAGGATTAAGATAAGATGTTCCTACAAGATGGAATTCAACTTTTCTCATGCTTGATAGTGTTCTGTATTACAAAAATGCTTTCCTTCATCTACAATTAAGTGATTCTAATGACAAGAATTGTCCTTCTGAAGAAGAATGGGGGAAAATAGAAAAGATTGGCAAATTCTTGTCTATGTTTTATGAGATCACATGCATTTTTTCTGGTTCAAAATACCCCACTTCAAATTTGTATTTTCTGGATCAATTATTGTGTAGTGAGGATGTGTACATGAAACTATGGCACAAAAAATGATCAAAAAATTTGAGAAGTATTGGTATGATTTTTATACCATTTTGGCCATAACGGTCATCTTGGATCCTAGATACAAGATGACATTTATTAAGTTTGCTTATAGCAAGGCTTATGGTCAAAATTCGGAGGAGTTGAAACATGTTCGAGATAAGTTGTTTTCAATTTTTGGTGAGTATAATTTGATCACACCATCTTCCTCCACTACATCCGTACTCACTCAAATGAGTGATGTTGGTTCAAGTACGGGACGTAATGACAATAGTCAAAGTACACTTAACCAAAGGACCGTGGATATGTTCAAGGTTTATTTACAATTTTCTTATTTTTTCATTGTAAGACTTATTATTTCCATGCTTGTTTTGAATTTTGACTATTCTTATTTCTTAATTATTTTGTAGGAGTTTGATGATTTTGATAACATGGATTGTAGTGCTTATGTTAGAAAATATGAATTGGAGCTTTATTTAGATGAGCCGAGAATTGATATAAAGATTAATTTGGACATTCTAAGTTTTTGGAAAGGAAATGGATTTCGTTATCCTAACCTTTCTTTCATGGCTCATGATATCTTGAGCATTCCTATATCCACTGTTGCATCTGAATCAGCTTTCAGTGTTGGCGGTCGAGTTCTTGATCAATTTCGAAGTGTATTGAAGCCAGAGACAGTCCAAGCAATTATTACTACTAGAGATTGGAAGTTTGGAGAGATTGGTAAAACTTGCTCATAAAATTTATTTACTTTTCTTTTATAATATTATGTGCAATTGTTTCTAATTAAGATTTATTTTTATAAAATTATTGTAGAAAATTTGGATGTCACTGTGGACCAACTTACTCAAAACATTATGAGCATGAGCACTAATTGTGCTCCATCTGCAGAGAGTGCCAATGATCAAAATGACAGTGTGTGTGTGGTAGGTAAAGTTTTTATCTTGTTTAATTATTATTTCCTTGAAAATGCTACAAATTTGCTATATATTTGATTTTTGAAATTTTACAATGACTACTATCAATATTGCAGCATGTTAATAACATTTTATTTACTTTTTGTTGTAGGATTTTTGTTTTCAAGGTGACAAAGACAAATGAAGAGAATTAAAGAAATTTCATTTCTTTATAATTTGAATTTGAATTATTGTTATTTGTAATATTAAGGATTTGGTATTTGGTATTTGGATGACTGTATAATATAATTTGAATTATTTGTATTTTGTTGTGGGATATTAAATTTGTGTTTTTTTGCTTAATTTTGTTTATTAATCATATTTTTCTAAACAAATTGTAAACAAATCCTGATTCGATTCGTTATGGATTCGTAACGGATAAACGAATAATAAACGAATCTGGATTCGATTCGATTCGTTTATCAATTCTATTAAACGAATTAAACAAATCAAACCAAATATTCGTTTAATAAACGAATCGAATCCGAATCCTGAAATTTCAATTCGTTTAATAAACGAATCGAATCCGAATCCATAGAATTTTGACCCAATTCATTTACAATTCGATTTGAATTCAAGTCGTTTATTCGTTTTGCCACCCCTAACTTCAAGTGGTAGGTTAATTCGTAGATCTCAATTACCTCCACCAATCATGGATGAGATCCAAGACGAAAACATTTAAGGTCAACTTAATCCTCCAATTGATCAAGGACACAACCAATCTCAATATGATCAGAATCAACCAATAACTTTGAGAGACTATATGAATCCAACAAGAATCGGAGCACCGTCATGTATAATATTTCTTCCAGAAGCATCTCAATTCAACTTTAACACATGTATTATCCAACTTTTACCAACATTTCATAGTTTAGAATCTAAGAATCTATACTTGCATCTAAGAGATTTTGAGGAAGTTTGTAGAATGATCAGTTTGAGAAGATTCAGCTTGAGAAGATCTACAAAGATTCAGCTTGAGAAGATTAGCTCTGATACCAATCCGAGGGGTCACCTGAGACTCTTTAAAATCAGTTTTCTTTGCTAGGTTATACAACCCTAAAACAACTCTCCTTAGGTTAAAATGGGTACCAAACCAGATAAGAAAACAACTAAAGACCGTCTCAAGTGTTATGATACACAGGATCCTTCATACAAAGGCAAGTGTAGAGCATACTAACTTGGTTTTGAAAAAATTCATTTTTAAAAATTTTCCTTATTCTTTTTCTTATCTATTTCAGAGCTCCATAGAACCTAAGAAAGAGGAGTTTAGAGAGACATGGATAATAGAACACTCAATATATTGCTTAAAGCTAACCTCTGCTCTGAACGAGGAGGAAGCTCCCTTATATAGGGATTACAATGGGAAAAAGCCAAACGTAAAAAAAAGTGAGACAAGACCCTCATCTTTTCATAAAGCAAATAACTATTCAAACTTTAATAAAGCAAAGTAGGGATAGGACCCTCTAACTTTATCTTTTACATAAAAAGACAATATATAAAGCAAAAGCTAAAAGTAAAAGCTACTTTAATAAAGTAAAGTAGGGACAAGACACCCTAACTTTATCTTTTACAAAAAAAGACAAGACATAAAAGCATAACATGACAAATCCAAAAGCAGGATATGCGGCAGAAATTACGGAGAGGATAGATTCATCCCGTAATCATCTGAGCTGGAGCTGGATTCAAATCTGCGATAGTTGACGCAGCTTTTGTGACAGTTGGCTCCATGAGGTTCACAGAACATGGTGCACTGTTCTAGATAAGTGGGGCCATCATACTGAGGACATCCTTTTGCATGGACAATCCCGGGAATATAGAGAGGTCTGCATTGGGATGGCGGATGAGTGATAATGGGCTCAGATTGCGATATGACTCTTGATGACTGGCCTTGTTCCGGTTGGATTGGAGTCTGATACTCCCGGAGGAGTTGACTGAGCGGTAGAAAGTCATCATCAGGATCCTGGGAATCCTGGTAGTAAATCTGTGGAGGAGTATTTAAACGTTCTTCTTTGATAATGATACCTTTGCTGGAACCAGAAGGATTAGGTACCATGAACATTTCATGACGAGGTCCAATAGAACTGGAGATGATGTCTTGTGGTGGTGGAGGAACATGATTTAAGGACATGAGATGATTCATGAGGGCCTTTTTGAACATGGGATCTTGATGAGGGGTTGTGTGGTAGTGGCTGATTTGTGGTTGAGCAAAGAAGGCGGCTGTTTCTGGGTGATGAAAATATGGTCGGTGGACTATGAACACAGATGTGAATTTTTCAGCTTCATGAGAAGGGATGGTGGAGAGACTATGGTTGTGACTAAGCTGTTGAAGTTGGGTTCTCCAGTGAGGAAGAGGAGCGAACCATTCTAACAGAGTCCATAACAAAGAAGTAGCTTTGGAAGGGTTGTTGAGGGTGTTGACTGTGTAGGCTAAGGGGATGATTAACTGAGTTGCATGGAGTACAGTTAAGCACTAGAAGTACCAAAGTTCATCTTCACTGATATCCCTAACAGAGGGGATGAAGAATCATGTGAGGAAGAGATTCTCTGGATGAAAAGTGAGGAACTGGTTGTGGGGATTTTCATCAAGGAAGAAAGCTTTCATGTAGTAGCGAAACAGAAATTGTTTAGCAAACTCCTGAAGACGGTAGAGGAAAGGAAAACTTTGTACAGGCCTTGGGAAGGTCTTTTGGGTGAGAGACTTAGAAGGCAGAGAGGTAGCAGTAGATCTGGTAGCCATGAAGATCGGGAAGACCGGGGAAGTGTAGAAGATTGGAGAGGCAGGTTTCTGAAAGCGGGATAGGAAATCTGGAATGAGGTTCTTTTGTCCATTTATATGTTCAACATCAAATTCATATCGAGAAAACCATTCTTGTAGCCGAAGTAACTGACTGTTGGGAATCGTTTTACCCTTAAACTGTAGGACTTTAGGGAAAGAGGAATTATCCAATCTGATCAGGAATCTATGGCCAAGAAGATGGTATTCGAACTTTTTGATGCCGCTTTTGACGGCAAGGATCTCCTTGTAGATCGTGTGATAGTGATTTTTCTTATCTATTTCAGAGCTCCATAGAACCTAAGAAAGAGGAGTTTAGAGAGACATGGATAATAGAACACTCAATATATTGCTTAAAGCTAACCTCTGCTCTGAACGAGGAGGAAGCTCCCTTATATAGGGATTACAATGGGAAAAAGCCAAACGTAAAAAAAAGTGAGACAAGACCCTCATCTTTTCATAAAGCAAATAACTATTCAAACTTTAATAAAGCAAAGTAGGGATAGGACCCTCTAACTTTATCTTTTACATAAAAAGACAATATATAAAGCAAAAGCTAAAAGTAAAAGCTACTTTAATAAAGTAAAGTAGGGACAAGACACCCTAACTTTATCTTTTACAAAAAAAGACAAGACATAAAAGCATAACATGACAAATCCAAAAGCAGGATATGCGGCAGAAATTACGGAGAGGATAGATTCATCCCGTAATCATCTGAGCTGGAGCTGGATTCAAATCTGCGATAGTTGACGCAGCTTTTGTGACAGTTGGCTCCATGAGGTTCACAGAACATGGTGCACTGTTCTAGATAAGTGGGGCCATCATACTGAGGACATCCTTTTGCATGGACAATCCCGGGAATATAGAGAGGTCTGCATTGGGATGGCGGATGAGTGATAATGGGCTCAGATTGCGATATGACTCTTGATGACTGGCCTTGTTCCGGTTGGATTGGAGTCTGATACTCCCGGAGGAGTTGACTGAGCGGTAGAAAGTCATCATCAGGATCCTGGGAATCCTGGTAGTAAATCTGTGGAGGAGTATTTAAACGTTCTTCTTTGATAATGATACCTTTGCTGGAACCAGAAGGATTAGGTACCATGAACATTTCATGACGAGGTCCAATAGAACTGGAGATGATGTCTTGTGGTGGTGGAGGAACATGATTTAAGGACATGAGATGATTCATGAGGGCCTTTTTGAACATGGGATCTTGATGAGGGGTTGTGTGGTAGTGGCTGATTTGTGGTTGAGCAAAGAAGGCGGCTGTTTCTGGGTGATGAAAATATGGTCGGTGGACTATGAACACAGATGTGAATTTTTCAGCTTCATGAGAAGGGATGGTGGAGAGACTATGGTTGTGACTAAGCTGTTGAAGTTGGGTTCTCCAGTGAGGAAGAGGAGCGAACCATTCTAACAGAGTCCATAACAAAGAAGTAGCTTTGGAAGGGTTGTTGAGGGTGTTGACTGTGTAGGCTAAGGGGATGATTAACTGAGTTGCATGGAGTACAGTTAAGCACTAGAAGTACCAAAGTTCATCTTCACTGATATCCCTAACAGAGGGGATGAAGAATCATGTGAGGAAGAGATTCTCTGGATGAAAAGTGAGGAACTGGTTGTGGGGATTTTCATCAAGGAAGAAAGCTTTCATGTAGTAGCGAAACAGAAATTGTTTAGCAAACTCCTGAAGACGGTAGAGGAAAGGAAAACTTTGTACAGGCCTTGGGAAGGTCTTTTGGGTGAGAGACTTAGAAGGCAGAGAGGTAGCAGTAGATCTGGTAGCCATGAAGATCGGGAAGACCGGGGAAGTGTAGAAGATTGGAGAGGCAGGTTTCTGAAAGCGGGATAGGAAATCTGGAATGAGGTTCTTTTGTCCATTTATATGTTCAACATCAAATTCATATCGAGAAAACCATTCTTGTAGCCGAAGTAACTGACTGTTGGGAATCGTTTTACCCTTAAACTGTAGGACTTTAGGGAAAGAGGAATTATCCAATCTGATCAGGAATCTATGGCCAAGAAGATGGTATTCGAACTTTTTGATGCCGCTTTTGACGGCAAGGATCTCCTTGTAGATCGTGTGATAGTGCTGCTGGGCTGGACTGAAATGTCCATTAGCATATCCGATCAGATATTCTTTTTTGTCAATCTGTTCAAGCAACAGGGCTCCCCACAATGTTTTAGAAGCATCGGTCTGTAAGATACGTTTGCCATCTGTCATGATCTTGAGTTTTGGTAGATTCCGGGCTATCTGCTTTAGCTGCTAGACAGCTGTAGTGTGACGGGAATCCCAAGAGATAGGATTGTTTTTTAGTAAAGCAGAAAGTACACTTGTCTGTTGGTCCACATAAGGCAGGAAATCACGGATGTAGTTGACGATGCCAAGGAACTGTTGGACTTGTTTTTTGGTGAAATCCTTATCTGGAAAGTGGAGCAATTCTTGTGCAATGTGGGGTCCAGGTTGATAGAATCCATGCTTTATCTACATACCGAGATATTCAACGGTATCTGTGGCAATTGTACTCTTTTTGTCTGAAAGCATAATACCGTATTGATCTACGATATCATGAAACTGTTGGAGTAGAACGTGATGCTCTTCTGGAGTACCGGAAAACAGAAGCAAATCATCAATATAAACAAGGGTATGGTGTAGGATGGGCTGGAAGATTTGGGTCATGGCCTTTTGGAAAATGGATGGTGCTGTTTTGAGACCAAAAGGAAGAACAGTCCATTGGTAATGGGCATTTGGAATATAGAATGCAGTTTTAGAACGTTCAATAGGATCAATACCCAGCTGCCAAAACCCAGACTTTAAGTCAAACTTAGAAAATATTCTGGCATTTTGGAGGTAAGTAAAGATGGAATTTCGCCGAGGTAAAGGAAATTTATCATCCTGTAAAAACTGGTTTAAAGGCTGATAATCAATGACAAGACGCTTTTTACCCCGTAACATTTCAGCACGTTTGTTAACATAAAAGGCTTGGCAGGCCCATGGAGAAGTTTTGGGCTCAATGAGGCCTTGGGCTAATAACTCTGCACATTCTGTTTGGGCTAACTTAAGCTCAGAAGGAGGCATACCCGGATGGGTTGCTTTAGTAGAATTGAGGTTTTCATGAAGCTTAAAAGGAAGCTTAACGAAATGGGCTGGATTTTTCCACAGAGGACTGGGATGGTCAAAGGCCATATGGTTTGGAGGACAAAACCTTAGTAACTGGGCCAAAATAGACTGATAATCAGGAGGAGACTAGGCCAAATGATAGAGTTTGAGTTGGTCTGCGTATGGTTGGAACATGGACTGGAATCTGAGACCAGTAGGGAGAACTTGAATCTTTTGGGCTTGGAATAAGATATCAAACCCAAGAAGAAGATCTTTGTCAGGGAGGCTAGACCCAATAACATGGGTCCAGACTGTGAGCTTTGGGAACAGCTGAATTCCAATTCTAGACTTGGTGCAGAGCTTTGTAGAAAACAATTTTCCACTAGCAGCACGGAAATGATTTTCATTTGAAATCCAGGTTTCAGGTGGCAAAATAGCAGGGTTTAAAATACTGCGCTGAGCACCAGTATCTATGAAGGCAATAGCAGGAATGGGCCGACTGTATTTGGATAACAGGATTTGGATTTTGACGGAGGGAATAGGTTGAACTGACAATTGAGTAGAAGATGAGGGTACTGACTGGATGTGGAAGACAGGGGAATAGTCTTCTGGTTCAGTAGATGAAGCTAAATCTGAATTTGAATCAGAAGTGCCAAGGGCAAAAACTGTATCCTGGTCAGAACTCTCTTGTTCAGAGTATAGAAACTCAATTTGGTCAGTATCAGGAGAGAATTGATGTAAGGACTGAAGCTGTTGAACTAAGTGTTGAGACCGCTTAGGGTTCTTAGGACAATCTTTTGCAAAGTGTCCGAGCTTCTTGCAAATGAAGCATCTGCTCTTTTTTCTTTGTCTGTCAAGGATCTCAGAAGGTTCTCGTCTTCTGAAATACCGAATCTTTTTGTGATGCCTAGAGAATGGGCGTGACTGTGAAGCTCTGGAAGACCGCTTATGAAATCGGACTTTATGGTGTGTCTTCTTGGAGGGACAAGTACAATTCTTAAAATCTTTGCACTTGATTTCCATGTAAGGCTTCTTGCAGGCTGTTCGGAAACCTTCTTTGTCTTTCATGAGGTTTCGGAAGAATTTCTTCTGATCACAGAGGTAATCAAGAGACACTAAAGCTAGCTAGAAAATACGGCCAAGAGAAAGAGTGTTGATGTCGAGCTGGGCATTAGCAATCTGGCGACGGATTTCAGGTTGTAATTCTTCAGCCATAGAAGACAAGAAAACATGCTTGAGAGTGTGGTCATTGAAACCACTAATTTTATGGAATAGAGTAGACATGCGCTTGAAATGGTAATGCAGATCAGATCGTTGCATTGAGCAACATCTTATTTGGAGATATTCTTTGCGAGCAGTGGCAAAGATAGCGGTAGGTTCTCCAAGAAACTGGGAATGAATGTCCATGAGAGCAGCAGAGACAGAAGGATCCTGGAGATACAGTAATTGTCTGTATTGCCCGAGACTGTCAAACCAATCACCGAGAGATCCAGTAAACCGGGAGACAAATTCTTTAAGAACTGTAGAGAGTTCTGCATCAGGTTTAACCATCTGTAAATCTAACCAGGCAGAAAGTTCCTGGAGACGTTCACGCCACCGAGCTGGTGGAAGGTCATCAAAGGTAAACCATGGGCCATTGCCAGAGGCAACTTTAGTTCGAACTCTTGGAGGAGGATTAGAGTTGTCTCCTTCATTTTCTCCTTCAACATCGGAAGGAATGTCAACATAGGGTTGGCCAGGCTCCCGAGGAGGGGGATCAGTAGTGGTAGACTCAGCATGGTCCGCCATAAGAAGACGGGAAATATCAGTCAAGTGCTGTTGGGAATCATCTGAACTGAAACTATTGAGCTCAGAAGTCTCAGTGATAGAATCAAAGGTTTCTACTAAGTCGGAGGGACTGGATTCTTCTGAGGGACTATCATTCGGGTCAAGCTCTGGTTCAGTGATAAGGAAAGTCTCAGCAGGCTTCTTCTGTTCTGCTTTAGAAGGAGATTCTTTAAAGGGAGGTAAAAGCGAGGTAGATGGAAGGTCAGGAAATACTGGTTCATGTATCTGAAGGGGTTTTTGGATAGCTTCTGAATACATAGGACGAACTGGAGGAGGGATGGACACTACAAGAGGTGGAACAGGTCATCTAGGAGGTTGAGGTTTAGGTTTTGCAGGTTGAGGGTTCAAGTGATAGGTCATATGAAAGACTTTATCAGGAGTATAATCCTTGGGAGTAGTAGGAAAAAAGGACCCGAGAGGGTGATATGGTTCTGTGGGAAAGTATGATGGGGGAGCAGTGTGAACTGCTTGACGCTGTTGGTTCTCAGCATCAATTCTGGCGATTTCAGCTTGAAGCTGTCTGATTTCTTGCTCTTTCCGAGTGAATTCATAAGAATTATCACCACGGGCAATCATGGCTCGAAGGTCACGGTCAAGTTGTGCAACCTTAACGTGAAGACTATTGTACAAATTGGTCAACTGGTTTGAGAGGTAAGTAACCCTTGTCTCAACAGTAGAAGATCTGTGAGCGATCTGATCAACTTTAGAGTGCAAGGAAGTGAGAGAAGCATTCTGGACTCTGGCATTTTGAGTTTGCCAATTAAGAACTACTTCGAAAGGCTTGGGCTCTTCAAGATGTCCACTGGAGGAAATAGGAGAGTTGACAAATGGTTTGCTCCAGACCTGGTGCTTTTGGTCTGAGCGTTTCTCAAGAGGCGGGTACTTAGAACTATAATCTGAGGCGGAGGCAGAGGCAGATGAGAACATCATGCAGGACACCATAGGAGGTGTAGGCAGGAGACCAGCAGAGGTACTAACTGGTTTGCATGATCTGGGTTGATGTTTCTGAATCCACTGAAGTCCTTTATTGTAGAGTGGCAAAGGAGGTGGATAATCGGGTTCATCATCATCTTCGGGCAAATATAATTTGCAGGCAGGATAGATAATTTTCTTCTTTTTCTTTTTAGAAGAATAATCATCTTCATCATCATCATTAGTACATGGACAGCCGGGATCACATTGGCCAGAGCCGGGAACATCCCATAAGAAATGACCATCGATTTTGTCTGGGTAGATAGGGGTACCTTGGGAGGTGAAGGACATAATGGGTAAGGGCTTCCCAGAAGGAAGAATTTCCGGAATGATGTCAACAGGTTGAACCATTGAGCAGGTGAAGGATAATCTGGGAGGTTCTGCAGGAGCAGAAGGAGGAGGTTTGAACTGAAGGCGAACAAAGCCATCATGTCTTTTCTCATACATGGGTTCAGAGGTTTGAACATGAGTGGTGTTTTGACGGAAATGCTCATAGTTGGTTATCCACTCAAGAGGCATGAGCTTGAGAAGATCAGCACGAGGGATCTGTCGTGGGATCTGGATAATTGTAGGAATGTCTGGAGATTCAGCAAGAATCTACAAAGATCCTTTCTGAATTGTAGAATGAACATAATTAGATTAAAGCTTTTTTCCTTTTTGTTAAAATATAAAGCTAAACTTGGCTACAAAACTTTAGATCTGAGCCAATAAGAACTTGGATGTAAGAATAGTTTCTAAAAAAAAAACTTTCCACCTCAATAAAACCAATTCTTTTAAAAGGCAAATAATTTCTTTCACTAAAAATAATAGAGAAACATTATACCAATGTTGGGATATATTTAAAGGATTGCTTTTAAAGGATTGCTTGATATATGTCCACACCATGGTTTTGAAACTTGGTGATTGGTCATTTATTTTTACGAGGGCTTAACACCCCAAAGTAGACAAGTTGTAGAAATGATGTGCAATAGTGAATTTAGAGATAAAAATTTTAAAGATGCACTAGATTACCTTGACCAATTAACTGAAAATGCATAACATAGGGACACTATTGAAACTTTTGAATTCACAAATAAACCACAACCATCTCCATCTAGTGGAGGAACCTACAACCTTAAGGAAAATCATAATTTACAAGCAAAATTTGCATCTCTAGTTAGGAAGGTTGAAGCTTTGGAGATCAAATGAGTGATCAAGTAAAATCTGTTCAAGAATTGCATGTGTTGTTGTAGTTTTAATGATCACTTAACTCAAGATCATCCCACTTTGCTTTGAAGAATGTTTGCATGATCAAGCTAATGTCATTAACACTTTTACAAGCCTAACCCATATTCACATACTTATAATCTTGGTTGGAACAATCATCCAAATTTTAGTTGAAGGAATAATAATAAGGGAAATTATCAATTGTATACCCTTAATTTACTCCGTTATCGAATTTACTACAACACTTTCAGGGTACATCAGTTGTCGACCCTAAGTTGACAAAATGTTTCTGTTGTCTACTAAACCGTTAGTTACCGTTTAAATATGATGACGTTAGAGGGGTAATATGGTCTTTTCATATAATACAAGTGATAATTTAAGGGTATATAAGTGATAATAAGAGATTTTAAGGGTATACAAGTGATAATTTTCAAGGGTAAAATCATCAATTCACTATAGTTCTGTTAACTTTCAAACGGTAGCTAATAGTTTAGTGGTCGGCATATAACTTTTATTAATTTAAGGTGGACGATTGATACACCCTTAAAGTGTTGTAGTATTTTTTTATAAAAGTACAAATTTAAAGTATACGAATGATAATTTTCCTAATAATAATGATGCACAATCTTCACAAGCACTACCTCCATAAAATTTTCAAATGCTCAACCTTTCGAACCATATGTTCCACCACTATAGAAAAATTTAGAAGATACAATGCATTCATTCATTAGGAAGTAAGATGTTGTTAACAATCAAAATGCACAAATCTTTTCTGATTTGGAAGATACTCTTGCTAAAATTGCTTTTACACTCACAATTCAAGAAAAAGAAAATTTTCCAGCTCAACCACAACCAAATCCTAAGATTCAACAAAATTCATTCATGAATCAAGTCAAGTTAATTATAACTCTTCGTAATGGTAAGATTATTGATAGATCTATTCCTGAACCTTGTGAAGACAACGACAATGAAAATTCAAAGGGTAAGGAAGGACTAAATAAACTCAAACCTATTGAAGAAATAACCATTGTTCCATTTGAACCACCATTTCTGCATGCATTGAATAAACTAAGGAAATCAAATCACTTTTTTGAAATTTATAAAATCTTTAAGTAAGTGAAAGTTAACATTCCTTTGTTAGATGTAATTAAGTAGATACCTTTATATGCTAAATGTTTTAAAGGACTTATGCACTGTTAAAAGGAAATTGAAGGTAAGAACGAGTGCTTTCATGGCTAAACAAGTAAGTACCATTCTATACATTAATAATAAGATAAAATATAAAGATCCTCGTTATCCTATGATTTCTTGTATTTTTGGATATCAAAAAATTGAGCATGCTTTCCTAGACCTTGGTGCTAGTGTTAATTTGCTTCCATATTCAGTTCATCTTCAAATTAATATTGGTGAGTTAAAATCAACTTCAACTTTTTTTTGTCAATAAATCAATTAAAGTATCAAAAGAATAGTGGAAGATGTTTTAGTACAAGTTGATAAATTCATATACCCTATGGATTTTATTGTCTTAGAAACTGAACTTATTGTGAATAATTATAAACTAATTCCTATAATTTTGGGTTGACCATTTTTAGCAACTGCTAATTCTTTGATTAATTGTAGAAATGGTTTAATGAATTTGTTGTTTGGAAATATGACTCTGGAATTGAATGTTTTCAACATGTGTAGGCAACCTAATGAAGAAAATGAGAATGAAGATGAGATTGACGAACAAAAGTAATTGTTTGAATCTTGTATAGAGGAGAATATTCAAAAAGGAAATTTTTATGAACTTAGTGATGTTTGTTTGGTTAATTCAATTGAATCAAATAAACAACTTAAACATGATACTTCTAATATAAATTTGTTATTTGATTCTTGTCAAACTTTACAAAATGATGATGGGAAACCAAAATTTGAAGAGCTTAGAATCATTGAAAAATGGTGAACAACAAGAAGCACCTAAATTAGAATTGAAACCTTTGCCGGAGGGATTGGAGTAGGCTTATCTTGGAGAGGAACAAACTTATCTTGTTGTGATTTCTTCTACCTTATCAAGCGACCAAGAAAGTAAGTTACTATCTGTTATTAAAAAGCATAAAAAAGCAATTGGAAGGACATTAAATGATATTAAAGGTATTAATCCTTTAATTTACACACATAGAATCAATTTGGAAGAAAATGCTAAAACATGTCAACAACCTCAAAGAAGATTAAACTCATATATGAAAGAAGTACTAAAAACAGAAATTTTTAACTTACTTGAAGCGGGAATTATCTACCCTATCTCTGATAGTAAGTAAGTAAGTCCTATACAAATAGTGTCTAAAAATCTAAAATCACTATTGTTAAAAATGAAAAAGATGAATTAACTTCAACACGAATTACATTTAATTGGCACATGTGCATTGATTATAGAAAGATAAATGAAGCCACTAGAAAAGATCATTTTCTATTACCATTTCTTGACCAAATCTTAAAAAGATAGCAAGAAATCCTTACTACTGCTTTTTAGATGGATATTCAGGTTATTATCAAATTCCTATAGCATTTGAGAACCAAGAAAAAGCCACATTTACATGTCCCTTTGGAACATTTGCATTTAAAATAATGCTATTTGGACTTTATAATGCTCCTGCAACATTTCAAAGATGCATGCTAAGTATTTTCAATGATATGGTTAAACATTATTTAGAGGTCTTTATGGATGATTTGACTGCATTTTAGAATTCTTTAATAATTACCTTGATAATTTGGAAAAAGTTTTAAAAAGATATGTTGAAAAATAACTCGTGTTAAATTGGGAAAAATGGTTACTTCTAGAACTTTTTTAAGTCATGTTGTATATGTTAAAGGAATTAAAGTTGAGAAAGCAAAAATTGAAGTCATATCTAAATTGCCACAACAAAAAATAGTTAGAGATGTGCAATCCTTTTTAAGACATGCAAGATTTTATAGAAGGTTTATAAAAAACTTTAGTGCCATATCTAAACCACTTTGTAACCTCTTATTAAAATATGCATAATTTGAATGGACTGATGATTGTCAAAAATATTTTGAGAAAATAATTCGTCTTTTGACATTTGCATCTATTATACAATCTTTTGATTGGTCTTTTGCTTTTGAATTAATGTGTGATGCAAGTGACTTTACTGTTGGTGATGTTTTAGGACAAAGAAGGGATGGTAAGTCGTTTTTAATTTATTATGCGAGTAAGACTTTGGATAGTACTCAAATGAATTATTCGACAACTGAAAAAGAATTACGTGTTGTGGTGTTTGCATTAAACAAATTTCATTCATATTTACTTGGTTCTAAAACTGTTGTTTTTATAGATCACGCTGCTATGAGATATTTGATGATAAACAAGATGCCAAACCAAGACTAATTTGTTGGATTTTGTTACTTCAAGAATTTGACCTCACCATCAAAGATAAAAAAAGGTGTCGAAAATGTCGTTGCTAATCATTTATTAAGACTCACATCTGAATTCTGCACTGATATAACACCCATCAATGACTCATTCCTGAATGAATTTTATTTTTCTATTACTTCAATGCCATGGTATGCTAACATTGTTAATTTCCTTGTTATAAGTAAAATGCCTTTGCAATGGAATACTCAAGAGAAGAAGAAATTTTTTATTGAAGTAAAAAAAATTAATTGGGATGATCCTTGTTCAAATATTCTCTTGATCAGATTTTTTGACGATGCATTCCTGATAATGAGGTAAGTAGTGTCATTACTTTTTGTCATTTTGAAACATTTGGTGGACACCTTTCTTCAAGAAAAACTATAGCTAAGATGTTGTAATGGGGATTTTATTGGCCTACCATTTTCAAAGACACATGAATTTTGAAAAACTTGTGAAAATTGTCAAAAATTGGGATCAATTACTAAAAGAAACATGATGCCCTTAAATTTCATACTTGAGATTGAAATATTTAACTATTGGGGAATTGATTTCATAGGTCCATTTCCACCATCTTTTGGATTTGTGTACATATTAGTTGCAGTTGATTATGTCTATAAATAGATTAAAACAATTTCTTGTCGAAATAATGATAGCAAAACTATGGTTAAATTTTTAAGAGAATATTTTTAGCTGGTTTGAAATCCCTCGAGCCGTTATCAGTGATAAATGTAAGCATTTTTGTAATAATTCATTTGAGTCTTTAATGAAAAAATATGAAATTACACATAAATTGCTACTCTTATCATCCTCAAACAAATGGTTAAGTTGAATTAGCAAATAAAGAGATAAAACAAATTTTAGAAAAGACAGTTAACTCAAACCGCAAAGATTGGTCTCTTCCACTGGCTGTTGCACTCTGGGCCTACCGTACTGCATTTAAGACGTCTTTAGGAATGTCATCCTATCAGCTAGTTTATGGAAAACCTTGCCACTTGCCTGTTGAACTTGAGCATAAATCATTTTGGGCTATTAAACATTTTAATTCAAATTTGGATGATGCTGGTAATGCGCAAAAATTGCAATTGAGGAATTAAAGAATAATGCATATGAAAATTTAAGAATTATTAAGGCAAGAACAAAAGTTTTTCATGATAAAAGAATTTTTCGAAAAATATTTTAGATTGGTAAAAAAATGTTGCTTTATAATTCTCGTCTTCATATGTTTCCAGGAAAGTTAAAGTCAAAGTGAAGTGGCCTATTTTTTGTAAAAAATATATATCCATATGAGGCTATAGAAATTGAGAATGTAAAGAATAATGTCACATTTAAAGTTAATGGATAGAGATTAAAACCATATCTG
>MKYO02027074.1:8718-23191 GCA_002013955.2 Citrus medica
CATTTGGATTATGTAATGCACCTGCTACATTTCAACGATGCATGTTGAACATTTTTTCTGATATGGTTAAACGATTTTTTGAAGTCTTTATGGATGACTTTTCTGTCTTTGGTGATTCATTTGATCAATGTTTACATCATCTAACATTAGTTCTGCAGAGATGTATCGAGAAGAACTTAGTCTTAAATTGGGAGAAGTGCCATTTTATGGTAAAACAAGGTATTGTTCTCGGTCACATCATTTCGAGTAAAGGTATTGAGGTTGACAAAGCCAAGGTGGATCTCATTTCTAATCTTCCTCCACCCAAAATAGTCAGAGAAGTAAGATCTTTCCTTGAGCATGCTGGTTTCTATAGACGTTTCATTAAAGATTTTAGCAAAGTTTCTAGACCCTTATGCAATCTACTTGCTAAGGATGTACCTTTTATCTTTAATGATTCATGTCTTGTGCCGTTTGAAAAATTAAAGCAATTGTTGACATCATCACCTATCATTCAGCCCCCAAATTAGAGTTTACCATTTGAGCTCATGTGTGATGCATCTGATTATGCAGTAGGAGCAGTTTTAGGACAAATGGTTGATCGAAGTCCCCATGTTATTTACTATGCTAGTATGACACTGAATGATGCACAGTTGAACTATTCAACTACTGAAAAAGAAATGTTAGCAGTAGTGTTTGCATTGGAAAAATCTTTATTTAATTTGAAAAAAGGAATGTGTTTTAAGGTTTCAATGAATTTTCCAAGTGGGTTTGATTCATAGAAGAAAGTGATGAATTAGGTTGAGCAATGGCAGAAATTGCCATACATTTTGCCTTAATTTTTAGGATGGCTTTCATTTGGTGCCAAGTGGTGGTGACCTTGTGGAAAAGAGGGCACTGGCGGTGCTTCATGAGTTGCTGTGGCTTTTGGTATTAGAGAAAAAGAGGGAGAATCTGTTTTGTTTGGGAGATTATTTAGGGTTCTGTGATAGGTTTAATAAGGCTTTGAGGCATTACCCAGGGATCTTTTATTTGTCCAATAGAATTATGACTTGAACTGTGGTATTTAGGGAGCCGTATAGGAAAGAGTTTTTAGATGAAAGATAGCCTTTAATGGGAATGAACATAAATACATTTATCTTATAAATAAATTAAATGATAGAAGGAAGCAATCCTAAGAGTATTGACAGAGAAAGGTTTCGCACGAGATACTTAAAAGATTGCGATATGGAGTTTCCAAAAATAGAAGATATGAGCCCTAGACTTCCAATTGCCCTAATTTTAATCTATAAAAGAAGCACACACGTAAAGAAAAAAGGTAGAGCTGTCAACCAAGGAGAAAAACCGCAAAGAAACAATAAGAAAATAGAATTCAAGAGAGAGATTGAAGACTGACAGGGAGAGATCGCAGAAATAAATTAGAAATAAGTTCTTGCTCTTTTTTTCTTGTTTTCTATTTCATTATGGGGATGTACTTGATGGCTGAAACTTTTTTTAAAAATTTTTCTATTGCAAATCATGAATTGAATTTGATTGTAGTAGAGGATCTTAATGGATGTTTGACTGATATACGCCGTTTCTCTGTGTTTTCTATAACATTTTATCTTAATTGATTTATTTTAATTCTCTATTTCGGCTGACCACCCATTTAGGGATACTAGCTAAGAAAGAGCCTAAAAAAGGTCTGACTTAGTGGATCTCATAAAGACAATACTTAGTTTTAGATTGGGTTTCGCAAGTTGAGTTAATCTTAATTTGTATAGGGTCATGCTTGATCTAGAATTAGTGATGAACTAGACATAGGGATTCATCTTGTAGGGTAAATAGAACCTAGATCGTTTTAATACTATATTTAATGTTGGCGTAACAATTGGTCACTGTTGGGTTGCATTAGATATAAGATATCCAATAAGCAACAACAAAGGATGCATGAGGGATTCTGCCCAGTGCTTTAGTAAATGCTGTAGCAACTGTATTGTAATTGAAAAAATAGTCAATGTCATTAAGTGAGTTTATCTACTTAACTACTCCATTCCCATTGGTTTTATCCTTGTTTTTAACATGAGAATTTTCTTATTTGCATTTTATTTATTTCATTTTTTTTAATTAGTTTATTAGTTTCATAAATTGTCTTAATTTTAATTAAAACAAAACTGCACTGTTAAGATTGCTGTAGCAATTATGATAATATCAATTCTTGTGGAGACGATTTGAATATTGATTAGTATATTACTTATTGTGTACACTTGCACATTGACACCCATAGTATTAGAGATTACACACATTAATTGGTAATGACTTTCACTCGTAACGAATGGAGGCAACAACTCTATAGATCGCTTTGAGCCGACTTAGAGCCCTTTGACAATGGTGAATTACTGTAGCAAATTGGCATAGTATACTACCTGGAGATTTCAACTTTTATTGAACTCTGTTTCCAAGGACAAGAGGAGAAGACGATGGTCCGATCAACAAAATTGAGCCAAATAATTAATGAATTCCCCAAAGTCTTTATTAAGTTAGAATATCTTCCCCCTAAATGATGTCATGCATACTGAATTCTCTTAAAAAACATCCAAGAATTTGTTAGTGTAAGATTATACAAGTAAGTACCCACAATATCAAAAGGCTGAGATAGAAAAAAATGGTGTAAGAATTTTTGAATTCCAGAATCATTCGGTCCAGTGACAATCCTTTTTGTCTCCGGTTGAAATGACCTTCCTTGAACTCCACGCAGGGTGAGTTTATTTAATATTATCTAACTTGACTGTTAATAAACTTATTACTAAGGATTTTGCCAAAAATTCGACAAAATCTCCTCTATATTTGTAACATTTTCAACTTGTAAATTTGTGAAAAAATAAGCACTCCCACAATAATTCAAGATACAACCAATTTCATTGATCAACTTCCTCAACCATAATATTTAATATTACCTAAGACATCTCTAAACTATTAAAAGATTATATTATAGCTAATCTCAACATACATTAAACATTCATAATTATCATATCCTAATAAAGTTATACAATCCAAAAATGAGATGATCGAAAGGCCTAACAATATTATCTATAACTCCTAGCACTATCACATGACCCAAAATTCAAAATAAATACAGTTGCTAGATCGACTGTTGTACATGCAACCTCCTGGAGGGAGAATAATGAAGTAAGGTGAGTATAACACTTACTGAATGGATGATAGTTTTTGAGAATAGATTACTTTAAAATAATTATATCTTTTTATTAATTAATATCATCAAGCTATATTTAATGAATATAAATAACTTAATTACTTTAAGCCATGTACTGGGTAAAAAAAAGAACACATGATACTACATATAGTCAAGGAAATCGTATCACATTATAATACAAAATGCTTGCTTCTAAAGCTATCACTTAACAAATATCCAGGGGAATAATCTTGCCATAATCGAACATCTACAGACGGTGTAATGTTATACTACCTAGGTTCCATTGTATTAGGTACTATTGTATTTGGATCTACACAGGTATACCAAGTGATGTATTATCTCATATATCTTATTATATCTCTGCATGCATAAACTAGTCCAACAAAAGACAAAATGTGCCCAAGTACATGGCTCAAAGCTTCTGTACATACTTAAACGGGCCCCAAAAGCCTCTATCTTATTTGTATCCCAGTAGCTAAATCTCTATTATTACCATACTACCTGCATAAGCCCCCAAATGGCAAAAACACGCAAAAACATGGCTTAAAACCTCTATGTGCATTCAGACAGTCCCCAATGACCTTTCATCTCATTGGTATCACTGTAACTGGAGGGGAAGGGTACTTGTCTTATGATTTTTATAACAAATTTTTATACACATATACATAAGACATTTTAATCAAACTTTAAATCTTCTTTTCTTTTCATTAACATACTTTAAATCTACTTTCTTTTCTTTAAAATACTATCATGCGTTAATCAAAATTGATAAGAAAACCAATAATCACATTTTTTATAATATTGCCAAACGTAAATAAAACTTATTTCTAAAAAATCAATAAATCAGAGTATTAAATACTTATTTCGTAAACATGCTTTACTATACTTTAAAATAAAAGAAAATAAAATACTTTCTTTTCTTCAAAATATTATCATGCGTTACTCAGAATAGATGGGGAAACCAATAATCGAACTTTTTAATAATAAACCAGACGTAAACAAAACACATTTCTAGAAAATCAATAAATCGGAGCATTAAACACTTATTTTGCAAATATGCTTTACTATACTTTAAAATTAAAAAGAAAATAAACTACAAAGATAGATTTGGTATATTATACTCATATTGACGATGCTCAAACTCGGCTATTGTTAATGGTTGTAGATTGGTTCTCGCTAGTGGCCCCCTCTATATTAGGGAAACAACATAATTACTTTGCGTAAATGTGAAATACAACTAGCTTTATGCAACATAGCTTGAAACAAATATCTTTCTACAATATACACTCTCGTGTCTACAAAACTACCAAAATACCCCACATTCGTGAATTACCAAAACGCCCCCAAAATCATAAATTGCCGAATTATTCAAAATTATATATTACCAAATTATCCTCAATTTTAGAAATTATATCTATAAAGTCAAAAATGTGACATTACCTTCGCTAATCAATGGTAGTCGAAAATTAAGTGGCGGTGATCAAGATAGTTGAGTTAGATACTTTAGACCGTGTTGAGTTTGACAGTGGCGGCGGTGTGCTTTGATGCACACCAACGTTGGATCGAGCTTTCACAGTTGTGAGAACTTCTATAACTGATCAGTGGCAAGTCGATTGTTTTGGTAATAGTTGAAATGAAATCTAGGTGGCGACATGTCACAAATCTAGCAAAAATTACACTGAAATGAACCGACGATTGCTCTGGATCTTCATGGTTTCAATCAATGCTTCTGGCCATTTCCCTTCGGCTTGGATGGTGCAAGCATCACTTGTATGGGCTTCCCTTCGGCTTGGATGGTGCAAGCATCACTTGTATGGGCTAAGGATCTGATCAGTGCCTTCAATTACCGGTCTTGTGGCTGGAATCAGAAATGACGACTGGGCCAGGTTTATGTTTCGTTACGGGTTTGAGTTTCATTCGGTTCAACTTCTCACTTTTTGTCTCTTTTTTTTTTTGTTTTTCTCTATCACTCACAATTTACAATAATAAACTTGCATTTTTTTTAAGCTTAACATAAATTAAGCTAATGATTGGACTTGAGTATTATAATTAAAAGCTGGCAACAGGGTAATCGAAACGTGTTATCTCGATTTTGTGTTATTAAACTAGTCAAAGATGACCTATTTAATATCGAATTTGACAACCCACACCCATTTATTGATGTTGAGTACTCTAAGTGCGTTAAATTTACCAGTAATAGTTGCAATGAGTTTAATGACTTTTAAAATTTTAAGTTAAAGGTGAAAGATGAAATAATACACTTAATTAAAAATCAAGCGCATATGTTGCATCATTGTTGCTTTCAAAATAACTGATAGAACTTGGAGGTTCTTTATTGACTACAAGGCACTTAACAAAGTCACAATCAAAGATAAGTACTTGATTCTAGTCATTGGCGAGCTCATAGACAAACTATACAATGCTAATTTTTTCTTAAAAATGGATTTTCGCTTAGGTTACCATCAAATTCGAATTAAGAAGGAAGATATACACGAGACCACCTTATGTACTTATGAAGGGTACTATAAGTTATAGTAATTGCCATTTGGACTAACCAATGCCCCAGCTACTTTTAAGAGTTTAGTGAATGTCATACTTAGACCTTTCTTTCGTAAATTTACTTTTGTTTTTTTTTATATATTCTTGTCTATTACAAGGCATAGGCAGACTATTTACAACATCTTAGGACAATCTTGAGGATTTTATCAACAACCAATTGAGAGCAAAATAGTCAAAGGTGCAAATTTGACACATCTTAGGTGGATTTCCTCGACCATATTATCATTTCGAAGGGCATTTTAGTGGACCCAAAAAAAATGCGGGCCTTTCAAGATTGGCCAGTACCTATAATAGTGAAAGATGTGTATGCATTCCTTGGACTTGCTAAGTACTATTGCAAATTCATCAGAGAGTTTGGAACCATTGTCGCTCCACTTACCCATCTAAGTTTCAAAGATGGATTCTAGTGAAACTTTGAGGCAAGAAAAACATTCTTGCAACTTAAAATGGTACTTACAATTGCCTTAATTCTACAACTTGTAGATTTTTCTCAAAAAGTTAATAGTTGAGTATAATGCTTGCAGAACCAAAATAGGTGCTCTTTGTCCTAATAAGACAGACTCATTGCATTTTTTAGTGAGGCGTTAAACGGTGCAACATTGGCATTATCAACTTATGAAAATAAGATATTGGCCATCAAGAAGTAGAGACCATATCTTTTTAGTAGATCTTTATAGTGCTAATGGATCAATGAAGTTTAAAGTACCTCATGGAGCAGCGCATCACTACAACCACACAACTATATTGGCTATAAAAGATTTTGGGGTATGATTATGAGATATAGTATAAGAAATGAGTTGATAGCAAAAGAATAATGCTTTGTCTCGAATTGCTGAACTTAAGTTTGAGGCAATCTCATTACCAATACATATTGATGGGCCATTCTCAAGGATAAAGTTTTATCTTATTCTTTTTATAAGCAGGTTCAATTACATCATAATAAAACTTTTAACCTTTATGTTAGAGGGTTGAAGTTTGGTTTAAGAAGGATTAAACTTTTTTGAGTCCTACATCAACTCTAATTTTGTCAATATTGGCAGATAATCACTCATTTTGAGGTTCAAAAGATTTAAATCGAGTTCGATTTATGTTTCTTTGGTCAGGAATGCAATCTTCAATCAAGCAATTTATCTAAGAATGTGATACTTGTCAGCTTTGTAAAATTGAGACGTTAAGCCCAGTCAGCCCCCTTCTACCTCTAGAAATTCTAGACAAACTATGAACATATATTTTAATGGATTTTTATTGAAGGTCTCCTTTCTTCACAAAGATATGCAGTCATAATAGTGGTGGTAGACCGTCTGCCAAAGAATGCTCACTTTATTCTTTTAAAGCATCTATTTACCCGCTTTAACAGTAGTTAAGACTTTTCTAAGTCATATTATTAAATTACATGGGGTGTCAAAGTCCATTACTAGTGACTGCAACAAGGTTTTCGTTAGTGCTTTGTGAAAAGTTTTGTTTCAAATGCAAAGGGTTTCTCTCTATATTAACTCTAATTATCATCTTTAAATAGATGGCCAATCCGAAGTGGTTAATAGCACCCATAAACAATAACTCTTTTGCTTTGCACGTGATCAGCCCAACAAATGGTTGGGTCGGCTTGCTTGGGCAGAATATGGTTACAATACGATGGTCCATTCCTGGAATACCCCACACTCTCTACTTTGACTTTTGACCAACTTTATATATTTTGAGAAAGAGAGAGAGTGAGAGACAGAAAGAGAAAAAAAAGTGAAAGAGTGAGAATCGGGTTACAGGAGAGGGAAATGGGTCAACTTGAACCACAACCCGAATTTGAGAAACTAAAACGACTATCAATTCTATTTTTGACCACTTCATTGGAAATGAAAGGCAGCAATAGAACCACCAGCTGGTCATCCCCATGCCATCACTTCTATCAGGAAATAACTAGAAAGCCACCAATTGAAGGTAAATTTTCGCTTTGATTTGGGGAAACAACTAGAAAGCCACTAATTAAAGGCAAATTTTTGCCTTGATTTGGCTCGATTTTACTGAAGTTGGGCCACGCCCTTGCTTGGGTTTTGTCCTTAACAACTACCACTTCAAAACCTGATTAGCAATGACCATAAGAAACTGTTGATTTGGCTGCAAGCAACCATTAGAGTTCTTACGGCTGTTGAGCCTAATCCATTGTCGTGGCTGCGCATCTGAGCTCACCACATGAAACATCTATTATGACCTTTTTAGTCACCATCGCATGAATTTTGGTCACCGTTGTTGGCAAGGGCATATTGGTAATTTTATAAAATTTGATGGTAATTTCATAATTTTTGATTTTTGTAGAAGTTTTGGTAATTTTAAATTAGAGGATAAGAATTTGAGGATAATTTGATAAATTATGATTTCAAGGATGTTTTGGTAAGTTATGATTACAACATGATTATAAGAGTTTTCTTATTGATTTTAGGCCGACAATGTCGATATGGTTTTGTTACTTGAGGATGCTAGGAGATAAGTAAACAAGATTTCTAAATGAATTTCAATAAACAATATGCTTAATATATATCCCAGTCACTGTTACTGGGGCCCGCACCCTTACGAGGGTGACTCTACCAACACCCATGTGGGTGATGTGGCATTAACGTGAAGGCGTTACCTGGTGATGGGCAGATTGCCTACTTAAGTATAAAGTAGCGCCCCTCCTAACAGCTTAAGCTTTTGGGTACGATTGGTAAGCCCCTTAAGATGGTATCAGAGCCAGCCAGGGTTCGAGCTGTAGGGGAGGAATGGGCTTAATATATATCCCAGTCACTGTTACTGGGGCCCGCACCCTTACGAGGGTGACTCTACCAACACCCATGTGGGTGATGTGGCATTAACGTGAAGGCGTTACCTGGTGATGGGCGGATTGCCTACTTAAGTATAAAGTAGCGTCCCTCCTAACAGCTTAAGCTTTTGGGTACGATTGGTAAGCGCCGTGGCGTTGTTCCCCAGATCGATGCAGAACTTAATCTGCCTTTGGATCCAGATCTAACTTAGAACATATCAATAATCCGCACGTTCTGTTTTCCAGCCAATATACTCAAATATTTTTACCAGCTTTAAATATTAGGTTCTTTAGGCAAGCCTAGCAACAAACATACATCTAAAGGCTAGGTGCATACACAGTACCAGATCCGGTTCCCGGAAATGGTGCTCTGAAGGAAAGGAGAGAGAAGAGAAGATTTACAACTGAGGATCGAGATCTGGTCTCTTTGCCTCAGAGGAACGTACAATTTTTATGGCAGATCTGATACAGATCAGTCTGCAATCATGCTTTGTAAAAGAAAAATGCTTTAAATTTAAATTGCAGAAATTAAATTACATAAAGTAAATTGCGGAAATTAAATTGCTTTAAATTAAATTACAGAAGGAAATATTTCCTTCTGGTATTAGAGCCAAGGGGAGGATAGTGTAAAGCAGTTTATTGAGTTTGTATGTAAAGACTTGTGTTTTATTTTGAAGTTTTGTTGTATGGTGAATTCTTTACTGGTAGTAAGTCCCGTTTTAGGATAAGGATTTCCGCTTAGGGCTGTAAAACCATACCTGTAGCCATTCTTTCAAAACCATAAATAGACCATAGGTTTTTACCCATGGACCCTATACACTGTAGAACCTCATCCTTTTCTAGCTCTTCTTCCGGGAAGACTAGTGATTCAAAGCATGTTGTGAGTTCAGAAGAATTCTTTATTGAGAACTTTGATAAAGCAATTGATTGTTGGGAACTTCCAAAAATTTCTAAAGAAAAGATTTACAGAACAAAAAAGCTTGATTTCTTAAAGAATGATTATATTATAAAGACTAAAGAACGTGACATAACTCTTTCAAAACCATTTGAAACAATTCACTTGTTTTCTGAGCATTCTTTAAAGAAATTAAAAGAAAAGAATTTCAATTATATTCACATCGGCCGAATTCAAGTCGGAATAAAACCCTTAACAAAAGAAGGCTTGGATACTTCTATCCTTGCTGTCCTAAGAGATGGACGATTCATCTCTTTTGATGATTCTTTGCTAAGTAGCATCGAATCCAGTCTTTGTAAAGGTCCAATTTCATTTGATTGTTATCCAAATATAACAATTTCCTTTAAAGATAAAAATATATTAAAAAGCATGATTTTACAAATCAAGACTCATAATTACAATATGATTGAGGGATCCATCCCAGTTGCCTTGATTTTTAAAATCTCTTATAAAGCAATGATCACTGCATTTAGTACACAACATAAATTCCAGTCAAAAAGAGATGAGACTCTTCTCTTATAGACTAATTTGTCTAGAGCCAACACTGTCATTCCAAAACCAATCCAATGGAAAGATGTCCATATTCCAAAGGAATGGATTCTTGAAGGAGCCGCTCCACCAGCGATTCCAAAACAACTTGAGCCAAATACAGAGTTACAAAATGTGACTCAGCATTCAGATGGAAAAGTCAAACTATCATTTAGAAGATCTGTTTCAACCAGATTTTCCGATAAAGAGTCGTGCTCAAGTATTCCAACATTGGAAAAAAAATTTACAAAAATCCCTTCTATTATAAATCTCCCATTTCAGAGTCAACCTAGGTTTTCTACTTTAGATATACCTAGCACTTTTATACGATCTGTTGACTATGCCACTAGTGTTCCTCACCCTATTTACACTAGTAGTCAACATGAACAAAGACAGGAAGAGAAGGAACCTTCTCCTCCAACTTCTCCAACCTTTTCTGCAGTCACAGAAAATGTCATAAATGTAATTGAAAAGAATTTTGAGCTTGATAAAAATCTTTTTCATAATGATTTTTATTCAGAAAAGAATAAAGAAAAAAGACTTTGGTTTTTCAAACACTTTTTAAATCAAAGAAAAGAAATCCAACAAATCTATTATGAATTTGTGAATTTGCATCAAATTCATATATTGTTTTTTGATTGGTTTGAAATATATTTTTCTGAGAACAACATTTCTTATCCTTTTAAAGAGTCAAGCCCTATTACTATTAGAAAGAAAATTCCTGAATGGAAACTTACTGATAGTGATAGAGCCATAGAATCTGAACATCCACCTCTTCGGAGTTTAACCGTTGATCACGGTGAACCTCCTGTCCAGATTAGAGCTTCTCCTTACAAAATTCCAAAACCAAATGATACTGATGTGAATTTAAGTAGTATTATCCAACAGAATAATTTCAGTAATACTAACTTAAATACTATCGGAAAACAGTTGACTAGGATAGAAAACCAATTCCAGAAGTCAACCAAAGCTGTTTCCTTTACTTCTCCTGTTCCATTAAAATCGGATTCTGACAAGAAGCTTAAAGAACCTATTTTCAAAGCTTTCTAGGTTTCGAAAACTAGTCAAAAGCTTGTACATGAGTCAAAATCAGATTTTGCTAAAGCCATTAGAGAACAACTAGATAGGATAGAAGCTGCTTCTTCCTCATCTAGCAAAGTTCAAATAGCTCCTGATACTCCTCAATCTAGCAAGATTGGAGTATTAGAACATGACCAAATGTCTGACCAAACGTCTATTGCCTCTTCTGATATAGAACCCTTTAAAGAAGATCCTATTCCTAAAGCCAACAAAATCCATTGGGAATTAGCCCTTCCTAATGTTAAGTCTCCACCTGATTTGACCATAGACAACAGGCCTAGTGCATTAAATCAATCTAGATACAATGCATCCTCTGTCTATGAGTGGAATTTAGATGGAATGTCTGAGTACAACATCCTAGGATTGTTGCAACAGATGACCATGGCAGCTAATGCATATAAAACCCAATCAGGAACTTCTGACAAAGCCATTGTAGAAATCCTTATTGCTGGTTTTACAGGTCAACTCAAAGGTTGGTGGGATCATCTTCTCACCCAACAACAACAATTAAATATTCTAAATTCCATACAAATCGATGAGGATAAAATACCCATTCTTGATGAGTTTAATAACCCAATTCAAGATGCGGTTGCCACTCTAATCCTCACTATTTCTCTTCATTTCATAGGTGATCTTTCTCACCTTAGAGATAAAAACGCTGAGTTACTACATAATATGAGATGTAGGACACTTAGTGAATTCCAGAGCTACAAAACCACTTTCTTTACCAGACTTTTTCGCAGAGATGATAAAAATCATACGACTTGGAAAGAGAAATTCCTTGCGGGTTTACCTACCCTCTTGGGTGAAAAGGTAAGGAATTCCATTAAAGCCCTTTNTGAGTTTAATAACCCAATTCAAGATGCGGTTGCCACTCTAATCCTCACTATTTCTCTTCATTTCATAGGTGATCTTTCTCACCTTAGAGATAAAAACGCTGAGTTACTACATAATCTGAGATGTAGGACACTTAGTGAATTCCAGAGCTACAAAACCACTTTCTTTACCAGACTTTTTCGCAGAGATGATGCAAATCATACGACTTGGAAAGAGAAATTCCTTGCGGGTTTACCTACCCTCTTGGGTGAAAAGGTAAGGAATTCCATTAAAGCCCTTTATGATAATCGTATCCCTTATGATGAGCTCACCTACGGTGAACTTGTCAGTTTTATTAATAAAGAAGGTTTAAAGATCTGTCAAGATTTGAAATTACAGAAGCGACTTAAATGGGAGCTTAGGAAATCTAAGCAAGAATTAGGCAGTTTCTGTAAACAATTCAACTATGACCCCTTTAAAACTTCCACTTCCAAAGGATGTAATGGTGAGTGTTCTTTCAAACCTCACAGAAGACATTACAAATCGAAAAGCCATAGGAAGCCATTCCAAAATTTTAGAGAATCTTCTTATAAGAAACCCTCGAGGCCTCATAAGAAGCCCAACTTCTCTAAGAAAAAGGAATTTAAACCTAAACACAAAACCCCTTTCAATTACAAAGAAGCCATTTGCCACAAGTGTGGCATAAAAGGCTATACTGCAAAATATTACAGAATGAACCGAAAACTTCACGAGTTAGGACTCGATGAAGAGATCCTCTCTAAAGTTGCCTCTCTTCTTGTAGAGTCTTCTGACTCCAAATCTTCCATGTCAGGAGACAATGACTCCCTCCAAGTCGATGAGCTAATTAATTCAGATACTTCTGCATATAGCAGTAGTGATTCTGAGTCAGATTTTTATTTAAAGAAAATCAATGTTTTGACAAAAGACTAAGAAATTTGTCTTAAACTTGTTAAACACATTTCTGACCCGAATCTTCAAAAAGAATATCTTGATAAGCTTTTAAAGACCCTGGATTCTAATAAAGCAGAAACTTCCAAAATTTCAATTGTTAAAAAGAGTTCTTATGACCTCACCCAAAGTTTAGACAAAAAGAAAATAAAGAAAACAACACCTTTTGTTTAAAAAAAGGATTTAAGTTTACAAAAAATTGAAAGACAAATACAAATTGACTTTATACAAAGAAAAATCTCTGATTTTAAAAATCTCATCGAAAAAGAAATATGTGCTGATTTACCATCTGCTTTTTTGGGAAAAAAAAACAACATTTGGTAGATTTACCCTATGACAATTCTTTTGATGAGAAATAAATACCCACTAAAGCTCGTCCAATCCAAATGAATATGGAATTGGAACAACATTGTAAAAATGAAATAAAAGATTTAGAAGACAAAGGACTCATTGTGAAATCCAGATCACCATGGTCCTGTGCCGCTTTTTACGTAAATAAAAATTCCGAAATTGAAAGAGGAACACCAAGACTTGTAATAAATTACAAACCTTTAAATAAAGCATTGAGATGGATTAGGTATCCTATACCTAATAAAAAAGATTTACTCCAAAAACTGTGTTCTGCCCTTATTTTTTCAAAGTTCGATATGAAGTCTGGATTTTGGCAAATTCAAATTCACCCAAATGATCGTTATAAGACTGCTTTTACTGTTCCATTCGGACAGTATGAGTGGACTGTAATGCCATTTGGCTTAAAGAATGCACCCTCAGAATTTCAAAGAATAATGAATGACATATACAACCCCTATTCTGAGTTTTGCATTGTCTATATAGACGATGTGTTGATTTTTTCTCAATCAATTGATCAACATTTCAAACACTTAAAGACTTTCGATTATGCCACAAAGAAAGCTGGTCTAGCCCTTTCTAGTTCAAAGATTTCATTGTTCTAAACTAGAGTCAGGTTCCTAGGTCATTATATTTCTAAAGGAACCATTACTCCTATTGAAAGGTCCCTTGCCTTTACAGACAAGTTTCCTGATAAAATCATTGATAAGACTCAGTTACAAAGATTTTTGGGCAGTCTCAATTATGTTCTTGATTTTAGTCCAAACATAAATAGGATTGCCAAATCATTGCATAATAGGTTAAAGAAAACCCTTGTTGCATGGTCTGACGAGCATACAAAAATTGTTCAGCATATAAAGACCATAGTAAAAAGCATTCCATGTTTATTTCTTGCTAATCCTACACTGCCTAAAATCGTTGAAACTGATGCATCAGATTTAGGTTATGGAGGCATATTAAAGCAAAAAGAAAATGATAAAGAACAGATAGTACAATATGTATCTGCACATTGGAACGATTGTCAAAAGAATTATTCTACCATTAAAAATGAAATTTTATCAATTGTTTTATGTATCTCTAAATTTCAAAGTGATTTATTAAATCAAAAATTTCTACTTAGAATTGATTGCAAAGCTGCAAAACATGTTTTGGAAAAAGATGTTCAAAATATTGCATCCAAACAAATGTTTGCACGATGGCAAGCCATTTTAAGTGTTTTTGATTTTGATATTGAATTTATTAAAGGAGATAAAAA
>MKYO02027074.1:23477-46934 GCA_002013955.2 Citrus medica
CTGATGAAAATGAAGATGACTGCTTCGGCATATTCGCACCTATAAAGCATTAGTATTATCTATGTACATTAGTCGTATATGTATTTAAATATATATATATATATATAGTATCTTTCATTTCTATATGTATTTTGTACCCTCGGGTGGTCCCCTGGACACAAGTGAGAGCGCACATGTCTTTTCACCCGGATTTATTTTAAAGTTTGTAAAAATAGAAAACACTGTATGCTCCAAAGATCACTGTTTCAAGCATCCCCGCTCCCGCTATAGTTTAAAGCTACAGTCTCGCTACAGTCTCGCTACAGTTCCAAGTCAGTGTAAATATTCTAGAGGAAGACTAAGACTCCTCAGAATTTTTTCAGATCTAGTTTTTTCTTTTCTTTTCATTTTTTCTCTCTAGTCTCTCTCATTCTCTTCTTCTCTCTCTCTCTCTCTCTGGGAAGTCCGGATCAAGACGTCTGGGAAACCATCCTGTCTTGTAAATGATCAAGACATCAAGGAAGTTTCCTGTCTTGTAATCTTCCCGTCTTTCAATATTTATTTCAAAGACAGATTTGTAAAATTGCAACAAGCACAAAGCAATAAAGCAAACATGTATGATTTATGTTTCTGTAATTTAATTTAAAGCAATTTAATTTTCGCAATTTACTTTATGTAATTTAATTTTTGTAATTTAAATTTAAAGCATTTTTCTTTTACAAAGCATGATTGCAGACTGATTTGTATCAGATCTGCCATAAAAATTGTACGTTCCTCTGAGGCAAAGAGACCAGATCTCGATCCTCAGTTGTAAATCTTCTTTTCTCCCCCCTTTCCTTCAGTGCACCATTTCCGGGAACCGGATCTGGTACTGTGTATGCACCTAGCCTTTAGATGTATGTTTGTTGCTAGGCTTGCCTAAAGAACCTAATATTTAAAGCTGGTAAAAATATTTGAGTATATTGGCTGGAAAACAGAACGTGCGGATTGTTGATCTGTTCTAAGTCAGATCTGGATCCAAAGGCAGATTAAGTTCTGCATCGATCTGGGGAACAACGCCACGTACTTCAAAATATCTAAAATTTGGATAAAGCCGTCTCGACCATTAATTGATAATCAAAGCATTTAATACTGAATTCCAACGAAAGCATTTCCATCATTCGATCCTATTTCCTTCTGGTATCAGAGCCAAGAGGAGGATAGTGTAAAGCAGTTTATTGAGTTTGTGTTTAAAGACTTGTGTTTTATTTTGAAGTTTTGTTGTATGGTGAATTCTTTACTGGTAGTAAGTCCTGTTTTAGGATAAGGATTTCCGCTTAGGGCTGTAAAACCATACCTGTAGCCATTCTTTCAAAACCATAAATAGACCATAGGTTTTTACCCATGGACCCTATACACTGTAGAACATATTCCTTTTCTAGCTCTTCTTCCGGGAAGACTAGTGATTCAAAGCATGTTGTGAGTTCAGAAGAATTCTTTATTGAGAACTTTGATAAAGCAATTGATTGTTGGGAACTTCCAAAAATTTCTAAAGAAAAGATTTACAGAACAAAAAAGCTTGATTTCTTAAAGAATGATTATATTATAAAGACTGAAGAACGTGACATAACTCTTTCAAAACCATTTGAAACAATTCACTTGTTTTCTGAGCATTCTTTAAAGAAATTAAAAGAAAAGAATTTCAATTATATTCACATCGGCCGAATTCAAGTCGGAATAAAACCCTTAACAAAAGAAGGCTTGGATACTTCTATCCTTGCTGTCCTAAGAGATGGACGATTCATCTCTTTTGATGATTCTTTGCTAAGTAGCATCGAATCCAGTCTTTGTAAAGGTCCAATTTCATTTGATTGTTATCCAAATATAACAATTTCCTTTAAAGATAAAAATATATTAAAAAGCATGATTTTACAAATCAAGACTCATAATTACAATATGATTGAGGGATCCATCCCAGTTGCCTTGATTTTTAAAATCTCTTATAAAGCAATGATCACTGCATTTAGTACACAACATAAATTCCAGTCAAAAAGAGATGAGACTCTTCTCTTATAGACTAATTTGTCTAGAGCCAACACTGTCATTCCAAAACCAATCCAATGGAAAGATGTCCATATTCCAAAGGAATGGATTCTTGAAGGAGCCGCTCCACCAGCGATTCCAAAACAACTTGAGCCAAATACAGAGTTACAAAATGTGACTCAGCATTCAGATGGAAAAGTCAAACTATCATTTAGAAGATCTGTTTCAACCAGATTTTCCGATAAAGAGTCGTGCTCAAGTATTCCATCATTGGAAAGAAAATTTACAAAAATCCCTTCTATTATAAATCTCCCATTTCAGAGTCAACCTAGGTTTTCTACTTTAGATATACCTAGCACTTCTATACGATCTGTTGACTATGCCACTAGTGTTCCTCACCCTATTTACACTAGTAGTCAACATGAACAAAGACAGGAAGAGAAGGAACCTTCTCCTCCAACTTCTCCAACCTTTTCTGCAGTCACAGAAAATGTCATAAATGTAATTGAAAAGAATTTTGACCTTGATAAAAATCTTCTTCATAATGATTTTTATTCAGAAAAGAATAAAGAAAAAAGACTTTGGTTTTTCAAACACTTTTTAAATCAAAGAAAAGAAATCCAACAAATCTATTATGAATTTGTGAATTTGCATCAAATTCATATATTGTTTTTTGATTGGTTTGAAATATATTTTTCTGAGAACAACATTTCTTATCCTTTTAAAGAGTCAAGCCCTATTACTATTAGAAAGAAAATTCCTGAATGGAAACTTACTGATAGTGATAGAGCCATAGAATCTGAACATCCACCTCTTCGGAGTTTAACCGTTGATCACGGTGAACCTCCTGTCCAGATTAGAGCTTCTCCTTACAAAATTCCAAAACCAAATGATACTGATGCGAATTTAAGTAGTATTATCCAACAGAATAATTTATGTAATACTAACTTAAATACTATCGGAAAACAGTTGACTATGATAGAAAACCAATTCCAGAAGTCAACCATAGCTGTTTCCTCTACTTCTGTTGTTCCATCAAAATCGGATTATGACAAGAAGCTTAAAGAACATATTTTCAAACCTTTTCAGGTTTCGAAAACTAGTCAAAAGCTTGTACATGAGTCAAAATCAGATTTTGCTAAAGCCATTAGAGAACAACTAGATAGAATAGAAGCTGCTTCTTCCTCATCTAGCAAAGTTCAAATAGCTCCTGATACTCCTCAATCTAGCAAGATTGGAGTATTGAACATGACCAAATGTCTGACCAAACGTCTATTGCCTCTTCTGATATAGAAGCCTTTAAAGAAGATCATATTCCTAAAGCCAACAAAATCCATTGGGAATTAGCCCTTCCTAATGTTAAGTCTCCACCTGATTTGACCATAGACAACAGGCCTAGTGCATTAAATCAATCTAGATACAATGCATCCTCTGTCTATGAGTGGAATTTAGATGGAATGTCTGAGTACAACATCCTAGGATTGTTGCAACAGATGACCATGGCAGCTAATGCATATAAAACCCAATCAGGAACTTCTGACAAAGCCATTGCAGAAATCCTTATTGCTGGTTTTACAGGTCAACTCAAAGGTTGGTGGGATCATCTTCTCACCCAACAGCAACAATTAGATATTCTAAATTCCATACAAATCGATGAGAATAAAATACCCATTCTTGATGAGTTTAATAACCCAATTCAAGATGCGGTTGTCACTCTAATCCTCACTATTTCTCTTCATTTCATAGGTGATCCTTCTCACCTTAGAGATAAAAACGCTGAGTTACTACATAATCTGAGATGTAGGACACTTAGTGAATTCCAGAGCTACAAAACCACTTTCTTTACCAGACTCTTTCTCAGAGATGATGCAAATCATACGACTTGGAAAGAGAAATTCCTTGCGGGTTTACCTACCCTCTTGGGTGAAAAGGTAAGGAATTCCATTAAAGCCCTTTATGATAATCGTATCCCTTATGATGAGCTCACCTACGGTGAACTTGTCAGTTTTATTAATAAAGAAGGTTTAAAGATCTGTCAAGATTTGAAATTACAGAAGCGACTTAAATGGGAGCTTAGGAAATCTAAGCAAGAATTAGGTAGTTTCTGTAAACAATTCAACTATGACCCCTTTAAAACTTCCACTTCCAAAGGATGTAATGGTGAGTGTTCTTCCATACCTCACAGAAGACATTACAAATCCAAAAGCCATAGGAAGCCATTCCAAAATTTTAGAGAATCTTCTTATAAGAAACCCTCGAGGCCTCATAAGAAGCCCAACTTCTCTAAGAAATAGGAATTTAAACCTAAACACAAAACCATTTTCAATTACAAAGAAGCCATTTGCCACAAGTGTGGCATAAAAGGCCATACTGCAAAATATTGCAGAATGAACCGAAAACTTCACGAGTTAGGACTCGATGAAGAGATCCTCTCTAAAGTTGCCTCTCTTCTTGTACAGTCTTCTGACTCCGAGTCTTCCATTTCGGGAGACAGTGACTCCCTCCAAGTCGATGAGCTAATTGATTCAGATACTTCTGCATATAGCAGTAGTGATTCTGAGTCAGATTCTTATTTAAAGAAAATCAATGTTTTGACAAAAGACCAAGAAATTTTTCTTGAACTTGTTAAACACATTTCTGTCCCGAATCTTCAACAAGAATATCTTGATAAGCTTTTAAAGACCCTGGATTCTAATAAAGCAGAAACTTCCAAAATTCCAATTGTTAAAAAGAGTTCTTATGACCTCACCCAAATTTTAGACAAAAAGAAAATAAAGAAAACAACACCTAATATCCAAGATCTTCAAAAAGAAATCAAAGATATTAAACTCAAAATAAAAGAATTAAAAGAGAAACAAAAAAATGATTCTGAGACTATCTAACTTCTTTTGCAAAAACAATTACAGGATAACTCAGATAAAGAATTAGACGATGGTGATAATGAAGAACAAAGACTAGACAACATTGAATCAGTGCCAAATGATTTTCTGTTTGTTTTAAAACAAATCACCACCAGAAAATACCTAATTAAAGTCACTTTAATCTTTTCAAATGATTTTGCAATTGATGCCATTGCCCTTTTTGACACTGGTGCTGACTTAAATTGCATAAGAGAGGACATTGTCCCTAAAAGATTTCATGAAAAAACTAAAGAAAGACTTTCTGCCGCCAACAATTCAAAACTTAAAGTCAACTCTAAAGTCGAAGCTTCTATTCATAACAATGATTTTGAATTCAGAACTTCTTTTATCCTTACAAATGACATACACCATGCTGTCATTTTAGGAACCCCATTCATAAACTTGATTACCCCATATACTGTCAATTATGATAATATATCTTTTAAAGCAAAATCTAAAAAGCTTGTTTTCCATTTTATTGAAAAACTAAAAACAAGAAATCTAAACATTGTTAAAGCTTGCTCAGTTTATCAAAACCATATCAATGTCGTTCTTAAATCTAAACAAAATGACTTGTTTTGTTTAAAAAAGGATTTAAGTTTACAAAGAATTGAAAGACAAATACAAAATGACTTTATACAAAGAAAAATATCTGATTTTAAAAATCTCATCGAAAAAGAAATATGTGCTGATTTACCATCTGCTTTTTGGGAAAGAAAACAACATTTGGTAGATTTACCCTATGACAATTCTTTTGATGAGAAACAAATACCCACTAAAGCTCGTCCAATCCAAATGAATATGGAATTGGAACAACATTGTAAAAATGAAATAAAAGATTTAGAAGACAAATGACTCATTGTGAAATCCAGATCACCATGGTCCTGTGCCGCTTTTTACGTAAATAAAAATTCTGAAATTGAAAGAGGAACACCAAGACTTGTAATAAATTACAAACCTTTAAATAAAACATTGAGATGGATTAGGTATCCTATACCTAATAAAAAAGATTTACTCCAAAAAACTGTGTTCTGCCCTTATTTTTTCAAAGTTCGATATGAAGTCTGGATTTTGGCAAATTCAAATTCACCCAAATGATCGTTATAAGACTGCTTTTACTGTTCCATTCGGACAATATGAGTGGACTGTAATGCCATTTGGCTTAAAGAATGCACCCTAAGAATTTCAAAGAATAATGAATGACATATACAACCCCTATTCTGAGTTTTGCATTGTCTATATAGACGATGTGTTGATTTTTTCTCAATCAATTGATCAACATTTCAAACACTTAAAGACTTTCTATTATGCCACAAAGAAAGCTGGTCTAGCCTTTTCTAGTTCAAAGATTTCATTGTTCTAAACTAGAGTCAGGTTCCTAGGTCATTATATTTCTAAAGGAACCATTACTCCTATTGAAAGGTCCCTTGCCTTTACAGACAAGTTTCCTGATAAAATCATTGATAAGACTCAGTTACAAAGATTTTTGGGCAGTCTCAATTATGTTCTTGATTTTTGTCCCAACATAAATAGAATTGCCAAACCATTGCATAATAGGTTAAAGAAAACCCCTGTTGCATGGTCTGACGAGCATACAAAAATTGTTCAGCATATAAAGACCATAGTAAAAAGCATTCCATGTTTATTTCTTGCTAATCCTACACTGCCTAAAATTGTTGAAACTGATGCATCAGATTTAGGTTATGGAGGCATATTAAAGCAAAAAGAAAATGATAAAGAACAGATAGTACAATATGTATCTGCACATTGGAACGATTGTCAAAAGAATTATTGTACCATTAAAAATGAAATTTTATCAATTGTTTTATGTATCTCTAAATTTCAAAGTGATTTATTAAATAAAAAATTTCTACTTAGAATTGATTGCAAAGCTGCAAAACATGTTTTGGAAAAAGATGTTCAAAATATTGCATCCAAACAAATTTTTGCACGATGGCAAGCCATTTTAAGTGTTTTTGATTTTGATATTGAATTTATTAAAGGAGATAAAAAATTTGTTCCTGATTTTCTAACCAGAGAATTTCTTCAAAACAGATAATGCCGCCAAAGAGGAAGGATAAAGGTAAAGCTGTCCTTAAAGACACTGAATCTCAAGCAACCTCTAAAGAACCCCAACCAACTCCTTCTAAAGAAAAATTGCTTTCTTCGGCCATGCCCATTAAAACCTGGATTGAGATGGTTGAAGAGCATGAAGCCCATTATAAAGCCACTACCACTGATGACCAAGTAAAACAGTGGATGAGTTCCATTACAAAGTCACCTGAGCTTATGCTCGCCCTTCAGGGCCTTTTTCAAAGCCAAATTTCTCCTAAAGAAGAAATTGAAAAACCCATCTCTAAAGAAATTTCAAAACCCTCTTCTCAAAATATTGTTGTCTCTGGAGAAAGTTCATCCTCTCAAATTGTACTTTCCCAGCCAACACCTTCAAAGAAAACTTCTGATTGGTATGATAAAACCTTCCATCAAAATGTTTTAACTATTGAAGATGAATTTTATCATTCTGATCCATTTCAAGCGATTTCAAAGAATTTTCCTAAAGGCTGGTTTTTCAAACCATGGGATTTAACAAAACCCCAGTCTTACTATCAAAGCATTTTAGAAGCTACTGAGTCAGTCAAATTTAAACATTTCTTTCTCAGTGAATCCCATTCTGAGCCGGCCTACTCCACGGCCACTATCTTAAAAGTCTTGAGCCCTAACCAGTGGGGTGACCTTCTCCACAACTACAAACGTTTCCCTCCAAATTTTCAAATGCGTCTACCTCATTGTATGGTCTATTCCTACTGGGATTACCAACAAGCCTGGTATAACACATTTTTCATACAAAACCCAAAGAAATCCCATTCATGGTTATTTTTCTTTAATTAAAAAATAACCGTACAAAGACTTCCAAATTGGTTTCAAAATTGGTGAAACTATTTTGGCCCAAGTCCTGACATTCTTACCCTAAATGCCAAAAATTGTTTGAGCCTCTTTAAAGCCCATTATATTCCTTCTGAGTCTGAGAAAAGGTTCCCCCATTTTCTCTGTTTTTGTACAAATTTCTTCCTTCCCTAGGTTTGGATGTGGAATTTCCATTACCATACTCAAGATAACTATCTAGTCTTACAAAGAACATTTAAAGTCAAATGGTGGTCAAAGTTTGATGAAAAATCTAAATTAACCGACACCATTGTTCGATCATGGCTTACAAGGAAAGGCTTCTTAGGCCCAAGTAAAGAGCAAACCAAAGCCCAAAGCACCTTCTTCTCTAAAAAATCCAAAGCCCAATCCTTATTAGCCAGTGCAAAAACAGAAGAATAGTATTTCAAAGTCATGGAACAACTGCTTGCATCCAGATCAGAGACATCTGTTGCAAGTTCTTCTTCAAGTACTTCAGGAGATGCTGAGCCATTCATCTTTCTTACTGATGAAAATGAAGATGACTGCTTCGGCATATTCGCACCTATAAAGCATTAGTATTATCTATGTACATTAGTCGTATATGTATTTAAATATATATATATATATATAGTATCTTTCATTTCTATATGTATTTTGTACCCTCGGGTGGTCCCCTGGACACAAGTGAGAGCGCACATGTCTCTTCACCCGGATTTATTTTATAGTTTGTAAAAATAGAAAACACTGTATGTTCCAAAGATCACTGTTTCAAGCATCCCCGCTCCCGCTACAGTTTAAAGCTACAGTCTCGCTACAGTTCCAAGTCAGTGTATATATTCTAGAGGAAGACTAAGACTCCTCAGAATTTTTTCAGATCTAGTTTTTTCTTTTCTTTTCATTTTTTCTCTCTAGTCTCTCTCCTTCTCTTCTTCTCTCTCTCTCTCTCTCTCTGGGAAGTCCGGATCAAGACGTCCGGGAAACCATCCTGTCTTGTAAATGATCAAGACATCAAGGAAGTTTCCTGTCTTGTAATCTTCCCGTCTTTCAATATTTCTTTCAAAGACAGATCTGTAAAATTGCAACAAGCACAAAGCAATAAAGCAAACATGTATGATTTATGTTTCTGTAATTTAATTTAAAGCAATTTAATTTCCGCAATTTACTTTATGTAATTTAATTTCTGCAATTTAAATTTAAAGCATTTTTCTTTTACAAAGCATGATTGTAGACTGATCTGTATCAGATCTGCCATAAAAATTGTACGTTCCTCTGAGGCAAAGAGACCAGATCTCGATCCTCAGTTGTAAATCTTCTCTTCTCCCTCCTTTCCTTCAGAGCACCATTTTCCGAAACCGGATCTGGTACTGTGTATGCACCTAGCCTTTAGAAGTATGTTTGTTGCTAGGCTTGCCTAAAGAACCTAATATTTAAAGCTGGTAAAAATATTTGAGTATATTGGCTGGAAAACAGAACGTGCGGATTATTGATCTGTTCTAAGTCAGATCTGGATCCAAAGGCAGATTAAGTTCTGCATCGATCTGGGGAACAACGCCACGTACTTCAAAATATCTAAAATTTGACAACTAAAATTTGGATAAAGCCGTCTCGACCATTAATTGATAATCAAAGCATTTAATACTGAATTCCAACGAAAGCACTTCCATCATTCGATCCTATTTCCTTATATATATATATATATATATATATATATATATATATATATATATTAAAATGCCTATTTTTCATATGTACAAATATGGATTTATTTATTTTGCCCATGTGTTATTATGATGTGTTTATGTGACTCGTTGTTATGCGTTAAAGTGTGTTTACGAACATGGGTCATATATATGTGTGAGAGTTCATTGACATTAGCACAAAAATGCATCATGTTTTTTGCAAAATGAGAAAGCGGATTTTAGCCAAACGGAATTTAAAGAAAGAAAGTGAGTTTTAAAGTTTTGGCTTAGATGCTTGAATTCATTACTAGTTTAGTAAAGGACACTTTGGATGTTATGTTATGTTATGTGAGTAAGGGACGTATTTACATGAAGCCTAAATTGTATGAAAGTTAAGTGAGTGTCCTACTAAGCGGTAATGAAATGAAGATAAACAAGTGATTTGAAAGAAAATATGAAATTTTGAAAGTGACAGAATGAGATTTTCATGGTTTATTTTACAATATCTTTTCTAAAAGGCCATGGCATGTCATTTATTTATGTTATATGTATAAGTATGTATGTATTTTTGTATATAAAAAATTAGTTTATTTATTGAGTCTTGTACTCATTATAGTTTATTGTGACCCCCAAAAATCAAAATTGATTCATGATGAGTGAGGAGAAAGATTTGGATTGAGGTCAGTGGATGATTTTGCATAATTTTATGTTCTTTTACCGCAGTTCAATGTTGTATTTAAGCTTCAAATGCTATCGATTGTAAAGAGATTATTATTATTATTTTTATTTTTATTTTATATGTGAGTAGTAGTAAGACTCGTTCTGTGGAGTTTGGGGTGGGTTATTACAATTCGTCCACTCATCTCACTCCTTTTGAAGCAATTTATAGCATTCTCCCACCAAATTTACTTTCATGTCCTTGGTACTACAAAGGTATAGGCAGTTGATGAACTTTTATAAGATTGAGACGTGGTTTTAAAGACGCTATGCCATCACTTGATAATGGCTCAGAACCGCATGAAAGTCCAGGCAGGCCAACATAGGCAAGAGGTAACATCCGATGAGGGTGTTCGTGTCCATTTACTATTGCAGCCGCATCGCCAGCAATCAGTGGCTTTTCAAAGTTCCCATAAACTGTCATCCAAATGTTATAGAAAATTTAGAATCTTGGCTCGCATTATTCTTCTCACTTACTGTTTAGAGTTGTCGGAGGGTCCCAAATTCACAATGTCTTCCATGTGAGCTTGCTTAAGAAATGTGTGGAATCTTCAGTGAGTGATATGCCCAAGTTACCACTTATGGCGGCAGACTCGACTTTTGCAGACTCAACCAAAAGTAGTGCTTGATAGCCGTACAGTCCAGAAGGAATGTTATCGTTCAAAAGAAGAAATTATTGTTAAATGGATAGGTGCCCTTGTTGAAGATGAAACAAAGGAAAATAAGTGGAGGTTTCTTTGTTCGTATCCAGTTTTTTGTCCTTGAAGTCAAGGACAGAGTCAAAGGGACATATTGATACAAAAATTAGACTCATAAGCCAAGCAGATGTTACAATCACAAGCCATGCAGAGCATACAACATGCAAGGATGCATAGTGATCAATTTTCTTCAATTATAGTCAGTGGCGGATCTAGAAAAATAATTTACCAGGGGCTAAATTAGATAATAGTAAAATATAAAAAACTAAAATTTTGAATATATAAAATATTTGCTAATACATTTATAATTAGTCTCTACGCATTTTTGTATTTTAAAAATGTTATACAATAGACTCATTATCAATATTATTAAATTTATTGTTTCTTATATAAACAACCAAACTATCACTTATCCCATTCGATTCCAAAAATGATTCTTCATGAGTTTTATTACTAAAGACGTTCGTTCCACTATTATTAGATAAACTGGAAGAATTAACCATATTTTTTAGAATAGAAAATATTTTGGGTGGTGGACTATCATTATTTTTAATTAAAATATAGATTTTTATATTTTTTAAAAGTCAAAGTTTAAATTTTATGGGGGTTTATATTTTATAATGACTATTTTAATAAATTTAATAGGGCTAATTAGAAAATTAAAATATTTTTCTTTTTTCTTTTTTAAAATTTTTTTGGATAGTGGGGGCTTGAGACCCCTCAAACCCCCACTGGTCATGTGCTGCATCCGCCCCTGATTATAGTAGTGGTTGTATGTAGTTGTGGTAGTTATGCATGTTACTATTTTTAGTGATCATGTTCCTCTTTTTCAGATGATTTTCCTCTTTTTCAGTTTTTTAGTTTGTTTTATTATGTGCATAGGTCTATTTTAAAGACCTTATTGGATTTGTACTGAGCATGTTTTAGAATCAGAATTGTCTTTTCCTTTCTTTTTTTCTTTTTATAAAGAAAGACGAACCTAAAAGCTAAAGCTTAACAACACGAAGGAATGCAATCCTTAAGCTGTTACTACGCAAGTAAACATCAACACTAGGGGGAGGGGTAGGTAAAACATGTATCCCAAGAGTAGCAAGAATGTGAAAGTAGCAAGGAAATCCACTGCGAAGTTGGCCTCACAATAAATATGATGCACCGAAGCTTGCCAATTGCGATAGGGGAGCTCCGAGATGCCATTGACAAGAGAAGATGATGCATTAGTGGATAGATTCTAACCTTGTATAAGCTATGTAACATATAAGCTTTCAACCTCCATAGTCAGCAACCGAATATTCATGCTGAAACATTCTATCAACTCACCATGAGCATGTTTAATTAATTCACCAATTAAAGCTAAACCCAACGCTTTACGACCTCCATCCGTATTCAATTTATATGCAGGCCAAACTAGGGGCACCCAACCAAAGTAATTCTCCACTTTCTTACATTTATTAGTGTCAAAAGTATCAAATACCCTATGAATCCCCTCAGCTTGAGACATGATATCCACCATCATAGTAGTAACATTAGGTGCACTACCTTAAAAAACATACTTCTTGTGCTAATACCAAATCCTCTGAAGAGTTACTCCAAATATGCAAGCCTATTCACAATTTCTATCCCATTACCTATTATAATTCAGATTTTGAGAGATCCATTCATGCAGAGAAATAGAAAAGAAGTTACTATAATTCTACTTGGAAGGAGTTCCCGCAATATCCTGTTCACAACAGTACAATCTTGAAGAGCATGGAGAGTGTCTTCAACTTCACCATGACATCTAAGGCACACTGCATTTATGCTAATATGTCGTTTAACCGACTCTGCTTTGTACTTAATAAAGAGGTTATAGAGAGGCTTGTCAATCACCTAATTGTCCCATAAACAACGAGCTTTCTGTCCATTACCTACTATCCACCATAAATTAATAAGGAAATCACTCCAAATTCGTCCAAGAGCCTCCCACAAGTACAATCCGTGTCTAGTATGAAAAACTAAATTATGAGAATTTGTATGAAAGTCGTACTTTGAGCAGACCACTTGCACCCAATAACTGTTTGGAGAAGAAAGAATGCCCCAACCAACTCTTATTAATAAAGCATAATTCATAGGTTGCAAGTTCTTTAATCCTAGACTACCATACAATTTCGGTTGACAAAGCTTAGACCAGCCAACTAGGTGCATCTTATTATAATCTGAGTTGCCACACTAAACGAACTTGTGGCAGGCTTGATCAATTTTATTGGTGATACAAGTCGGCAGTCTCGTGTTTGCATGGAATAAATAGGGAGAGCCAGAAGCACCGAGTAAGAGTAACTCTACCAGCCAGAGATTGGAGTTTAGCATTCTATCCATTGAGTCATTGTTCAATATTCTCCAAAATCCCTTGATAAGTGTTTATAGTAACTCTCTTGTGAATCATAGGCATGCCTAGATACTTGCCCAAGTCAATTGTAATTGAAAGCCCAAGATGATCATTATTTTTCTTCACCTTAGATGGCTTGATATTCTTGGAGAAAAATACTTGACATTTTAAATTATTCACTTTTTCACACAAGCTAGTACAGAGCAAATTAAGTACCTCATGGATTATCTTAGCTTGGTTACAAGAAGATTCAACAAGAAAGAGGAGATCATTGGCCAAAAAAATAAATGAGTTAATATGTGTACTTTAACTAGAAAGGCATGTAGGGTGCCATCTTCCACTTTGTACCACACCATTAATTCCATGGCCAAGTCTCTTGATACAAAGCATAAAAATTTACGGCGAGATTGGATTGCCTGGTCTAAGCGCTCTGAGGGAGAGACAAGATCAGTGCACTCACCATTCTATAAAATCTATATAGTAGTTGAGAGTATACAATCTATAATGATGTGAATAATCTCAGTAGGCAAACTGATTTGTTGCTGGGTCTAATAAATAAACTCCCATCTTAGGCAAATGTAAGCCTTCTCCAAGTCAACCTTGACAAGCATTTGGCCAATTTCCCCCTTTTTTCGATGGATGGTGTGCACAATTTCTTGAGCAATTACAATATTCTTCGTAACATGTCTTCCCGCAATAAAGCTTATCTGAGTCAGCCCATCAATTCATGAAGAATTGTCTTAAGCCTGTTAGCCAAAATCTTTAAAATGAATAGTTTTGTAAATAACATGACATAAGCTAATCAGACGATACATCTTGAGACTACTCAGGCGGTCTTTGTTAATTAACGTGATGTTCAAGTTTACTTAATCTTAGTTATATTAAGATCCTAATTTAATAGTAAGTCAGATTACATTAATTTCTTATTGTTCAAGGATTAAAGCTAGTATATATATATATATATATATATATATATATATATATATATATATATGTATGTATGTATGTATGCGTCTCAATTGTAAGACTGAGTTTGCTAACAAATAAAATTGAAAACCTTTCTCCTCTCCTCTGTCATACGTGCTATGCGCTCTGTTCTCTTTTATTCACTACGAGAATATTGGTCTTTAGCAACGAAACTTTTAGCGATGAAAATATTTTTGTCACTGTAAGTACTCTTTAGTGACAAAAAAAAACGTTTTTCGCTAAATTCAAAATAGAAAAATATGATTTAATTATCACTTTTAGTGATGAAAGATTCGTCGCTAAAGGGGATAAATTGTGACAAAAAAATTTTGTTCATCGCCAAAAAATTAAGCGGCAAAAAAAAAAAATGTTGGCCCCTAAAATTTTAGCAACCAAAATTTGATTTATTACGAGGAATAATTTTCGATGCTAAAAATAGTTTTAATGACGAATATAGTTCATCACTAAAACTCTTCTATATGCTAAAAGAGCATGTTTTAGCGACGAAAACAAATTTCACTGCTAAAAATAGTTTTCGCGATGAAATCTATTTATCACTAAAACTTTATGATATGCCAAAAGAGCATGTTTTAGAGACAAAATTAAATTTCGTCGCAAAAAAAAGTTTTAACAACAAAATATATTTGCCGCTAGAACTCTTTGACATGCCAAAAGAGCACGTTTTAGCAACGAAAATAAATTTCATTGCTAAAAATAGTTTTGGAGACAAAATTTAGTTGTCGCTAAAACTCTTTTATATGCCAAAAGAACATGTTTTAGTGACAAACATAAATTTCATCACTAAAAATAGTTTTGTAGATGAAATCTGTTTGTCTGTAAAACTCTTTTATATGCCAAAAGACCATGTTTTAGCAACGAAAATTAGCTTTCGTTGCTAAATTTACACCTTTAACGATGAAATTTGTATTGCATCACTAAAAAATGTAAAAGTTTAACATATTTTGGCAGATGATTTTTCACCAAAATTTAAGATCTTTAGCGATGAAATTCTAAATGTGTACTTTTAGTGACCAAAATTAGATTTCATTGTTGAATGTGTACTTTTAGTGACAAAAATTAGATTTGGTCGCTAAAATGTCAAAATTTAAAAAATTTTAGCAAATTACTTTCCGCCAAAATTAACTTTTAACGACGAATTTTAAATTTCGCTGCTAAAAGCTCTTGTAGCCTATTTATATATCATTTGCTTAACTTCTTTCATTCATTCTTTCTTTCTCTCATTCTTTCATTCTCTAATCTCTAAATATATAATTTTAATTTTCTAATTTAATCTCTACTTCTTTTCTCTTTTATTTTTAACATGATGTTTTTTTTACTTATCTTATTTATTTCTACTTATATTATTATTATATTTGTGTTTATTATGTTAACTAATTATCATGTGTCTATTTGTAGGAAATATTGAAGATAAATTACGTCAAGATGAATAAAATCAAGAAATTTGCATTCATTTGTAAGAATTTTCTTTCAAAAAATGGATATCAAAATTTGTAATTATTTTTTTTTGTTCATCAATAATATTTTTTTTTGTTCATCAATAAAGTACTTTTAGCGACGAAAATTGTTAAACGTTGCTAAAAGTTCTTTTAGTGACGAAATAAAATTTGTTGCTAAAAGAACTTTTGCCGATGATTCGACACCAAAGACTTTACGCGATGCTCCTATTTAGACGAAATGGTAACACAAATTTTTTCATCGCTAAAGCTCTTTTTTGTTGTAGTAATTAAAGAATGTAATGCTTCTATGATGAAGAAGTCTTTCAAACTCACTTTTCCATGGAATATTTTCTTGCCACTGTCAAAGTTAGGGGTGGGTGCGGTTCGGTTCGGTTCGGTTTTTTACTAAATTTTTCATAATCGTTCGATTACAATTATTTTAAAATCATAATCGCGATTAATCAAATTACCAAAATAATCAAATACTCGATTAATTGAAATAATTCGATTCGATTCGGTTCAATTATTTCGATTATGGGCCTATTTTGGGCTTTTTTAAATTTAAAACCTTAAATTAATAAATCTACCACAAACATAAAAGCTTGAATCAGTCAGAACAGTGGTACACAATGGCGTTGAACAATGACTTGAAAACAGTAACTTTATTATCTAAGGGTTGTATCTAAATGCTACAAGTTTATGTGGAGGACAATAGAATTTTTGTGCTTTTTGCGCTCGACATGTTAAAATCAATCATGGGGTGTTGGGGTGGCTTACATTGCGTTAGAAAATATACAGAATGACAAATTTGTTGGGCTATTTACGTTGGAAATATGAGACAAAATAACTTTTTTGAAAGATAGCTCAGCCAGTACAACAACACCCATTAAAATAAAATAAAATGTTTTTAGTTAACATGATTAGTAGCCGAATTCTCAATTAAATAATATCTAATGAAAATTTATCAAAATACCAATACAATTATAGATAATTATTGATTGCTGCTACTTCATCTACAATTTATAGAAAGTTTCAAAACAATTACTTTAGATGACTAGTGCAGCCAAAACTTCCAAGCAGGACCTCAACTAAGGTTCGACAGAACGATTTAATCGAACCAACCATCTATAAATTTGACAAAGCTTCACCACCAGTATCCAAATCTTCTTATTCGCCAGTCCTAACTCATCGTCCCAGCCCAGTCATTTACCAACTAATAATTGTAAATGAAATCCCTTTACCAAAACATACCTCAATTTGTGCAAGAAAGAAAGATGCACTGATTGACACTCAACAACAACAACACAATATTCTTAAAATCTCTTCCAATAATGCTCCAAGATGATTCCTCTTCTCATCTCATCTCATGGCTACAGGACTCGATTGGTCGTTTCGCGACATCAACTAATAACCATAATAAAGAACACTTATATTGTATTGCTACAAATATGAAAACAAATGCCAGAAATATTAAACAGAAAACAAATGCCAGAAATTACCAGAAATCAATTCACATAACAGTTCAGCATAGAAAGGCACAGAAATTACCAGAAATTCACAAACCGATAACTGAGACCCAGAAAAGAGACTCACCGTAGAGTGGCTGCAGTTGGATTCACTTCACTAACGGATTTGAATATGACCGTAAAGAAGCAAATCTAACGGTTGCATAAAGAAGCAAATCTAAGCAAATTATTTTGAGTTCAGTTCCAGTTCGAGCTTGCAGCGGCGACGAGCAGAGGGGATAAAAGAAGACAGAAGTGTGGCTGAAGGTCACAACTCGAGCCTGTGGCTGAAGGTCACGACTCACGAGTTCAATTTTTGCTTTTGGTTAAAGGTCACGACGAGCAGCGGCCAGCAGGAACAGAAGAAGTCACGACGAGCAGCGGCCAGCGGGAAGTCGGGAACCAAAGAAGACAGAAGTCAAAATTCAGAAATTTAGATTTAGATTTTAGGCTTTTAGCTTTAGCTTTCAAAAATAAAAACAATCGGTTTATTTCAGATTTCGGTTCGGTTTTTTGGTTTTTTTTTTAACCGAAAACCGAACCGATTAGTTTTACTATTTTCTTTAAATTACTATTTCGGTTTTTTGAAAATAAAAAAACCGCACAAAAACCGAACCGAACCGATCGGTTCGGTTCGATTTTTGATTAATCAGCTTTTTTTGCCCACCCCTAATCAAAGTGAGCTTGAAGTCAAATAGGGAGATGATAATGATTATTGGATATCACATAAAATCTAATAACAGAGACTTAATGTGTAGAGGTTGCTTATCATGAATTAAACTTCCATCTGTATGGTGATATATTGATATCTTAGTTTCCTCTTATATCTAAATCATCATTAAATTTTTGAACTTAGACATTTCGATGTCAACCAAATTCCTACTAATGAATTTGACATTACAATAATTTTCCCTATTGTTACCTTAACACTTGTATACGTCTTATTTTGATTGACTAATTGCACGTGTATTTAATCAACTTAACCTAGCAAGCTATATATAGAAAATTTGACCTTAGATTCTCTGTTGTTTGCATAAAGATTGTAAGTAAAAGCATAGTAGAGGCATGCTGAAGTTGTTAATCATGAAAGTTTGTTTGGTGAATGACAATGAACATGAAGTATGTGATAACATATTACAATTTAACAAAATTCCCTAAATAACAATAACAACAATAATAAGCATGACTTTTTACAATTATCATTATGCAGCCCATTCGGGAAAATTTAGTAAATCCACTCCAATTACTGGAAAGAATGTTGATATTCCTGTTAATGTGACTAAAAAAAGGGTGGAACTTAATTCTTCACAAGAACCACCTTAAGAGGAGAGTATGTTACAGCAACTCAGTCATTAAGATATTGATGTTAGTGGTGAAGCTGCAGTAACTATGGAAGGGAATCAACCAATAAATGCTGAGAAAAAAGTTGCAACACCAGTAGTAACAATTTACAATAAACCAAATGAGCAGAGATTGGTACCCCCTGAAACTACTAAGCAATTTAGGCATCCACCTCTCTTCCTATAAAGATTCCAGAAACAAAAACAAGACAAACAATTTAGTAAATTCTTGGAAGTGCTGAAGCAATTACACATTAACATCCCTTTTATGGAAGCATTAGAGCAAATGCCTAATTATGTGAAATTTCTAAAAGATATATTGGCAAGAAAGAGAAGATTGGGAGAATTTGAAACTATTGCTTTAACACAGGAAAGCAGTCACATGCTCCAAAGTAAAATTCCTCAAAAATTGAAGGATCCAGGAAGCTTCATAATACCATGTTCCATTGGAACTAGGTACAATGGCATAACACTCTGTGATTTGGGAGCTAGTATTAATCTGATGCCATTATCTGTATTTAAGCAGTTGAGAGTAAGAGAATGCATGCCAACAACAGTCACTCTACAATTGGCTGACAGATCTCATGCATATCCTGAAGGAAAAATTGAGGATGTACTGGTGAAGGTTGACAAATTCATCTTTCCAGTGGACTTCATTGTTTTAGACTTTGAGGCTGATAAAGAGGTACCCATTATACTTGGAAGATCTTTCCTAGCAACTGGGAAGACTTTGATAGAAGTGCAGAAAAGAGAGATAACAATGAGGGTGAATGATCAACAAGTCACATTCAATGTATTAGAAGCTATAAAGAACCCTGATGAGGCAGAAAATTGTAATTTCCTGTGTTATGGATTTTGTTGTAGTAGACAGAATCAAAAGATGCTGCAATAATGAGATCATCAAAGTTGCCACCTTTGAGAGCTGTGAAAAAGAAGATGTTGCAGCAAACTAGATAGACTATATGGAAGGAAAGCAAACTGATAGACATAACAGATTTGTTGAGCATCTGAATCTTTCAGATAAGGAAGTAAAAACAACTTTACCATCCATTGAATCACCTCCTAGTCTTGAATTAAAATTGCTACCCTCACATTTGAAATATGCTTATCTTGGTCAAAATAACATACTCCCTGTAATCATTTCATCTACTTTGGATGCAGGTCAAGAACAGAGCTTGGTAGATGTGCTTGGGAAATACAGAAAAGTAATTGGATGGACTATGGCAGACATCAAAGGGATCAGCCCATCCGTATACATGCATAAAATTTTGTTAGAAGACTGTTACAACTATTCAGTGGAGCAACAAAGAAGATTAAATCCCATTATAAAGGAAGTTGTGAAAAAGAAATCATCAAATGGTTAGATGCTGGAATCATATGCCTAATAACAAACAGTTCATGGGTAAGCCTAGTTCAATGTGTTCCAAAGAAAAGAGGAATAACAATGATAGCAAATGAGAAGAATGAACTAATTCCCACAAGGATAATGACTGGTTGGAGGGTATGTATGGATTATAGGAAACTTAACAAAGCCACTCAAAATGATTACTTTCCACTTCCATTCATAGACCAGATGTTGGATAGACTTGCTGGAAAACAATATTATTGTTTCCTAGATGGTACTCATGCTACAACCAAATTACTATAGCTTCAGAGGATCAGGAAATGACTACATTTACTTGTCCTTATGGAACTTTTGCCTTCAGAATAATGCCCTTTGGTTTGTGCAATGCTCTAGTAACTTTTTAGATATGTATGATATCTATTTTTTCTGATATGGTGGAGCAAACATTGGAAGTCTTCATGGATGATTTCTCAGTTTTTGGAGAGACATATGCTGATTGTTTACACAACTTGGAAGAAGTTCTTAAAAGATGTGAGATGACCAACTTAGTACTCAACTGGGAAAAATGACATTTCATGGTGCAATAAGGCATAGTGTTGGTCATAAGGTGTCCAAGAATGGTATTGAGGTAGATAAAGCAAAGATAAAAATGATAGATAAACTGCCACCTCCCACTTCAATCAAGGGAATTATGAGTTTTTTGGGTCATGTTGGATTTTACAGAAGATTCATTAAAGACTTTTCCAAGGTAGCCAAATCATTATGCTCATTGCTGGAACATGATGAGCCTTTTCATTTTGATAAAGACTGTCTTCAAGCCTTTGAAGAGTTAAAGAAAGCTTTGATCACTGCACCAGTGGTTATATCACCAGATTGGACCCTACCTTTTGAACTGATGTGTGATGCCAGTGACCATTCCATTGGGGCAGTGTTAGGACAGAGAAAAGATAAGATTTTCCACTCTATATATTATGCCAGTAAAACTCTTACTCAAACTCAGATTAATTACACCACTACAGAGAAAGAGTTTCTAGCAGTAGTACTTACTTTTGATAAATTCAGAGCTTACTTGGTGGGTACTAAAGTGACAGTGTACACAGACCATACAGCCATCAAGTACTTAATCTAAAAAAAGGATGCTAAGTCAAGATTAATAAGATGGATCTTATTGCTTTAGGAGTTTGATCTGGAAATTAAAGATAGAAAATGGACTGAGAATCAAGTAGCAGATCATCTGTCGAGGTTAGAAGCAGACACAAGCACATTGACAAGAAAGAACATCACTGAAACTTTTCCTGATGAACAATTGTTAGTAATACAGCAAGCACAGATGCTGCAGCAATCAGGACCTCTATGGTATGCAGATTTTGCCTACTACTTAGTAAGTGGATTGCTACCACTTGAATTGAAGTTTCAGCAGAAAAAGAAATTTCTTCATGATGTTAGAAGCTACCAGTGGGATATCCCGTATTTATATAAGTTATGCTCAAATCAAGTAATACGAAGATGTGTTTCAGAGGAAGAGATTCCTCACATACTGGAATCATGCCATGCTGTAGCATATGAGGACATTTTGGTAGTCACAGAACAATTGCTAAGGTTCTGCAATCAGGTTATTATTGGCCTTCTATTTTTAAGAATGCTTATGAATTTGCTAAATGTTGTGGCAGGTGTCAAAGTACAGGAAACATAACTCAAAGACATGAAATGCCATTGACAAATATTCTGGAAGTGGAAGTTTTTTATGTATAGGGAGTAGATTTCACGGGTCCTTTTCCACCATCCTTTGGGAATTTATATATCCTAGTTGCTGTGGATTATGTCTCCAAATAGGTAGAAGTTGCAGCATTGCCTATCAATGATGCTAAAGCAGTAGTGGAATTTCTTCAGAAAAATATTTTTTTTAGGTTTGGCACTCCAAGAGTAATTATTAGTGATGAGGGTAATCATTTTTGCAACAAAGTATTTGCTGCAGCTATGGTAAGATATGGAGTCAGGCATAAAGTGGCAACAACATACCACCCACAATCCAATGGCCAAGCAGAAGTGTCTAATAGAGAGATTAAGAAAATCTTAGAAAAAGTGATGAATCCATTAAGGAAAGATTGGTCTTTGTGCTTACATGACTCTTTATGGGCTTATAGAACAGCATACAAAACACCGCTTGTCATGTCTCCCTATCGAATTGTGTATGGGAAAGCTTGTCACTTGCCACTCGGGTTAGAACATAAAGCATACTGGGCACTGAAGCAATTGAATTGGGATATACATGCTGCAGCAGAGCAAAGGAAGCTTCAACTGTGTGAGCTTGATGAATTACGTATGTTCTCATATGAAAATGCAAGAATTTATAAAGAGAGAACAAAGTAATGGCATGAAAACATATCCAACACAAGAAATTAATCCCTGGTCAACTAGCACTGCTCCATAATACGAGGCTAAGACTATTTCCAGGGAAACTAAAATCTTGATGGTCTGGACCCTTTAAGCTGCTCAGAATTTACCCTCATGGAGTTGTGGATCTCTTAGATGAAAAGACAGGCCAAGAATTCAAAGTCAATGGGCACATAGTTAAACACTACATACACTCAGCTGCAGATTGTTCAAAGGAGGTCCTACTCCTTAAAGAACCAAGTTTATGAGCAGTCAAGGAAGGTCAGGCTAAAGGACCTTAAATCAAGCGCTCAATGGGAGGCAACCCATTGTGGAGGCAGTCACTTCAACTGAGATTGATACTGCCTGGTTTTGTTAAATGCTTTTCCTTTTATTTCATTTTAATTTTGTTATTCACTTATTGTTATTTATTTTTTTTATTTCCATTATTTAAGACCATTTAACTCTTATTATTTATGTTTTTTTTTAATTTCTTAGGCTTGGTTTTATCTTTAATTTAGGTTTGGTTTTATTTATTTTTAAATTTCTCAAGGGAAATATGTGTGACAAATGGATTCCATACTGACAATCGAGGCTGTATTGTTGACAGAGTACATAGGCAAGCCACGTGTCAGTAACTATTGGAGGAGAATATGTAACCGTTGCTAGAGCAAACAATTGAATGCTGCAGCAATCAATATTACCATTATAGTAACTTACAGATGGAAAATAAGTGTAAAAGAATGTCATCTCTCTTTTTTCTAGCTACTTGCTCAAACTAGCTTAGATCAACCACTTTATCTTCTGGGATGGTTAACCCTTGTAATGCCACCTCTTTGTCTTGTAAAAAAAATTTCATTTGTAACTTCGAGAAATCCCAAACAATAGGCCCTAGTGTACTCAACCATTGAGCCCCTAAAACCACATCATATTCCCCAAGTGGTAATAAATAAAAATCAACATAAATAGGAAATCCTTGCAAACTGATTTTTACCAAATGCCACAATCAGTTTTAAGTTCCCTCCTTGCTGGGGCTTCAAAATTCTTAATCGGCCACCTTCTCAATGATAAAATTATGGGTACTACCTAAATCAATCAGAACATTAACAACCACATAATGAATATCTCAGGGGTTACTACATAAAAAACTTTTGTCACTTTATCCTCCATGACCACATTAGCATCTTCTTCCTATAGGCAAGCTTCAATC